>UCOM01003558.1:0-17041 GCA_900474385.1 Ormyrus pomaceus | reverse complement strand
GGTTACGGTTACCGCCAACTTTAGCGTTACCCGACACACACACACACCTGGACATACAGGTCATACATATACACACATGATAAGCTAAATCTGACCGACTACATTCTCGTGGTGCTTGTATATTGAATTCCTTATCAAACTTTGGGGGGTTGACGAGCGGAGCGAGTAGGGGGGTACCCCCCCTAGTATATATATATATATATATTTGTTATTAGAGGTTTATGACGACATTTTTTAAGTAAGCAGTGGTTTATGGCGACCGAAACGGTTTATGCCGACCGGACGTCATAAGAAGACACTATATGGTGGTTTATGTCGCCCGGGCGTCATAATTTTTCTGTGAAATATATCATGTAGTGGTTTATACCACCCGGGACTTAAGAATGCCATGTTAGCGTAAAATTTTCAATAATAAAATATCGGAAACACGAAAGTGGGTTGAAAATAAGTATTTAATTGGACTCTACAAAATATTTCCTTTTAAATTAAAAGAAACTGTTCAACTTTATAATCAATATGTATTATTCCATATTTTAATAATAATAAATAAAAAGCAAATGAATTATAAGCATCTAGAATCGTACAATCAATGTTAAGCAAATAAATATCTATAAAACGCTGAGTTAAGATTTTCTACATACTAAACCAAAAATTTACAGTGTAATAGAATATAAGTCGAGGAATCACGCATTAAGAAAAACAATAAGAAAATTGAAATTATATAAAATACAACAACACTTGCATATGAAAAAATTAAATGTAACTCATTCTCTAAGAAGGGACTGAAACATATTACCAGGTACTCATAATAACGGGCAATAGATTTAGCATAGTAAATACAAACTTCGAATTTAATTTTATTCTTTCAGATGTATAATTATAAAAAATTAAACGTTGCTGAAATTTTCGTACATAAAATTTGAAACGCGCCTTTATAAGTCTCTTTAATATTAATAATAATAATGCACTTTCATAATTGATATATTTTTGAATTTCTGACAGATAATGAGGGACAACGCCTAAATTATTCTCTACTTAAAAATCTGCATATTTCTTGGTTTGTTGACCACATCTCAAAGATGGCATCACCCGAAAATACTTGCTTGCGTACGGTTAGAAGCAGATCATGAAACTAAATCTATGATATGTCCTCAGCAAGCATTCATAATTACGGGGAATAGATTTAGTAGAAGGAATAATAGATATTTATATAGAAGCCCCCTCCCTCTTTGGTTTATCGTTCGATATCTTCTAAAGGTTGTTCCGCTTGAAAATAGTACATTGTGCAGGTTCTAAAAGCAGGTAAAGAATATAAATCTTTGACAAATCTTCAGCTTCCACCTATAATAACGGGAAATAGATTTAGTACCTTGAATACAATGATCGACCTAAGATTTAATATTTCAAATGAAAAAGTTCAATAAAAAGAAAAATTGTGGCATTTTTGCTGGTGCAATTTTAAATACGCCTTTAAAAGGCATTTTTTTATGATTAATATATTCTCGGATCTCTGATCGGTGATAAATGATCTCGGTTAGATTACTTTCTAGACAGAAGTAGAAAACTATTTGGTTTGTTGAACGATCTGCTCCAACATTTGCATGGCCTGAATACAGTTGCTTACGCAGCATTCAAAGCCGGTCATCAAGCTAAATGTATGACATGTCTTCAGCGGGCCCTCATAATTACGGGGAATAGATTTAGTAGAGTGAACAAAGGTGTTTATGGAGAAGTCTTTTCATCCGCTACACTCTATAGGATCGACTGCTTCAAAATAGTAGATTGCCAGATTTAACATAAGCTTATGAAACTAAATCTATGACATGTCGTCTGCAACCCCTCCTATTTACGAGGAATAGATTTAGTAGAGTGAATTCAACGTTCGACATAAGATTTAATATTGCTCGTCAAAAAGTTCGATAAATAGAAAAATTGGCAAATTTTCGTATCTGCAAACGTAAATACGTCTTCAAAAAGCATTTTCTCATTAATATAAGTTTTGGTTATTTGAAGGTAATGGAAAATGTTTAGCGACATTTTTTTCGACGTGGAAGCTGGTTAGTTTTTGTTTCGTCGACCGATATTCCCCAAACTTTGCATCGCATGAATACAGATTTTTGCGGAGGTTTAAATTCCGGTCATGAAATTAAATGTATGATATATCTTCAGCGAGCCCTCATAACTACGCGAAATAGATTTAGAAGAATGAATAATAGTTTTCTATAGGAGCTCCCATTATCCTCTTTGGCTTATCCTCCGATACACTCTAAAAAGGTTGGATTGGGTAAAACAATTTTTGGCGAAGTTTTAAAAGCCGATCATCAACCTAAATATATGAAATATCTTCAGCGAACCATTGTAATTACGGGGAATAGATTTAGAACAGTTAGTACTAAGATCGAGCTAAGATTTAATATTATTTCAGAAAAAGTTCGATAAAAGAATAATATGTACATTTTTGCTTGTGCGATTTTAAATCCGTTTTTGCAAGGCATTTTTCATGATTAATATAATCTTGAATCTCTAATTGATAGTGAAGGCACTTCGTCGGACGATTTTCTACATAGAAGCTAAGTACTATTTGTTTTGTTGATCGATATTCCCCAAAGTTTGCATGATATGAAAACAAATGCTTGCGCAGGATTAGATTCGGACTTGAAACTAAATCTATGAAATGTCTTCAGCAAGCATTCATAATTACGGGGAATAGATTTAGAACGGTTAGTAATAAGATCGAGCTAAGATTTAATATTATTACAGAAAAAGTTCGATAAAAGAATAATATGTACATTTTTGATTGTGCGATTTTAAATTCGTTTTTGCAAGGCATTTTACATGATTAATATATTCTTGAGTGTCTAATTGATAGTGAAGGCCCTTCGTGGGATGATTTTCTACATAGAAGCTGAATACTATTTGTTTTGTTGACCGATACACACAGAAGTTTGGAACGCAATAAAATTATTCCTTGCTTAGATTTGAAAGCCGGTAATCAAACTAAATGTATGACATGTCTTCAGCGGGCTCTCATAATTACGGGGAATAGATTTAGTAGAGTGAACAAAGGTGTTTATGGAGAAGCCTCCGTTCTCTTTGCTTTTCATCCGCTACACTCTATAGGATCGATTGCTTCAAAATCGTAGATTGCGCGGTTTAACATAAAACTTATGAAACTAAATCTATGAAATGTCGTCTGCAACCCCTCCTATTTACGAGGAATAGATTTAGTAGAGTGAATTCAACGTTCGACATAAGATTTAATATTACACGTCAAAAAATTGGATAAATAGAAAAATTGGCTAATTTTCGTTTCTGCAATCGTAAATACGTCTTCAAAAAGCATCTTTCTCATTAATATAAGTTTTGGTTATTTGTAGGTAATGGAAAGTGCTTAGCGACATTTTTTTCGACGTGAAAGCTGGTTTCTTTTTGTTTCGTCGACCGATATTTCCCAAAGCTTGCATCGCATGAGTACAGATTTTTTCGGAGGTTTAAATTCCGGTCATGAAACTAAATGTATGATATATCTTCAGCGGGCCTTCGTAACTACGCGAAATAGATTTAGTAGAATGAATAATAGTTTTCTATATGTATAGGAGCTCCCATTATCCTCTTTGGCTTGTCCTCCGATACACTCTAAAAAGGTTGGATTGGGTAAAATAATTTTTGTCGAAGTTTTAAAAGCCGATCATCAACCTAAATATATGACATATCTTCAGCAAACCATTGTAATTACGGGGAATATATTCAATAGGGTGGATAATAAAGTTTATATTGTAGCATCCCTTCTCTTTGGTTTGTGATCCGATACAGCCTAAAGGTTCGATTGCCTCAAAATAGTGGATTGGGCGGTTTTGCAGCCACTTATGAAATTAAATCCATGGCAAGTCTTCAGAGTGCCCTCATAATTGCGGAAGATAGATTGAGAATAGTGAATGCAAAGATCTGCATAAGATTTACTAATACACCTGAAAATATTCTTGAATCTCTAATGGGTAATGAAGGACCTCGCCTGCATTATTTTCTACATAGAAGCTGAATTCTTTTTGGGATGTATAGCGCTCGATCATGCTCCCCTAATTTTGGCGATCATCTGTAAATAGTTGTTTTCGCAGTGTTAAAAGTATGTTATGAATCTAGTTAGGTGATATACTTTCAACGAGCTCTCATAACTATGAGGAATAGATTTAGTAGAGTGGATAATAGTTATCTATATAGGTGCCCCCACTCTGAACGTTGTAGCGTATCAAAATAGTATATTGCCCAGTTTTGACTGCCGGTCATCAAACTAAATACATGACATTTCTTCAACAAGCCCTTATAATTACGGGTAATAGATTTAGTACAGTGAATACAACCATCGACATAAGAAAAATTGCGACATTCTCGCTTGTGCAATTTTCAATGCGTTTTTCAAAGGCATTTTTTATGACTATTACATTTTTTAATTTATGACCTGCTCTTAATTATTTAAGTGGAGGTTCTCCATGCTGGCAGTATCGGTTAGTAGTCTTTGCCACTGCTTCGTAGAACAATTACTGAAACTAAATGTGTGATACCTTTTTGGCAAGCACTCAAATGTAGAATGAATACATTTAACATTATGGATAGAAATTTCGACGCATGTTTTATTATTACATATGAAAATGTTTTATAAATCGAAAGAAAGCATTTTTCTTAATTAATATATTTTTTAATTTCTTCTAGGTAATGAAAGACCTGGCCTAAAGTTTTTTTTACATAGAGGCTGAATTCTTTTTTGTTTGTTGACTGATACTTCCTAAAGTTTGAGTCGCTTGAAAATAGTTACTTGCGGACATTTAATAGCCTTTCATGAAACTAAATGTTATCTTATCTTGAGTAAGAAAAAGTTCGATAAATTCAAATAGTGGTAAATTTTCGTACAGTTTTAAATACGTCTTCAAAAGCATTTTCGTATAATAAACTGCATATGAGCTTTATGATTTCCATTAATAAGGCTGAATGCAAATTCAAATATCATACAGTTAGAACGACCTCCACAATTTATATTATAATGCAGAGAAATCTATAGGCTGCATAATTGCTATCATTGTACTCGTATAATCAACTTTATGTTGTTTTTTAAGTTTCTGCTGTCCATTAATGATTCTCTATTGCTCTAAAACTTTTTAACAACTGAATAAATATTTTCATGTAAATTAAATATAAATCTGTGAATTACATATTTTGGATGCCGAATTATGTATATTGTCTTTCATTTCGACTTTCAAAATTTCGCATTTTTACTTTTAAAATTTTATGTTTTAAAAAAAGCTCTGTTGTATGTTGTAACCAGAAAATGTTCTCTAGTGATATTCTCACGTGACTTGTGTTATAACAATTTCCTCGCTTTTTTCTAACCTATAAGTTTATTTTGATAGTCGCAAGAGTATGTCTTTCTCGTATAAACGAAAATCTGGTTTAAAATGGGAATCAGAAAAATATAAAAGTCTTTTAGATTATGTATATTTAAATAAAATATATTTGAATTTCGATTTAAAATATTTGCCTCGAAATACACTTAAATCTTTAACCTGCCATATTTATCCAAAGTGGGGTACTAGAAGAATGTATATGGATAATGTTGAATTGTTTTTACAAATTTATTCTGAAACTGTCATTACTGATTGTTCAGGTAAATATACAATTATGTGTAACTTATTTCATGCATACTTATTTATTACTTTAACAATCTTGTTTTACACCCAGATCTGGAACATGGAAGATCAGATTTTATAGCTCCAAAATTAAAGGAGTGGATAATTTATAAAGAAAAAGTAGCTTTAACAATGACAAATAAAAATTTAATAAATTATATTCAAAATTTTTTCGAAGATTTGAAGTGTGTTATACCGACTTCTGTAAAAAAATTGCTCATATGTAACATGTATGATATAAAAGAAGAAAATATAGAATTTTGGATGATGAAAAAACTTACAAATGCTTTAACGCATAATAAAATAGAACTTCACGAAGAATTGCAAAGGATAGTTAAAACAAATAAAATCATTTTATTTGAAAATAATTTTAAAGGTTTCTCAGTAGAAGATCAGCAATTCGTTCTTAATATTTATAAGTTACAGAATAAGCTTTGTCATAAGAATTTGACTGACTGTAAGTATATCTGCTAGAATCAAAGTAAGAACAATTTATTAATTATTTATTATTTTATTTAAATGTAGCAGATACAGATAAGACTGCAGTTTTGACTGATAGAACAAATGTGGAGAAAAGAAATCGTAATGAAGAAAAAAAGAAACTAAGAAAGAAAAGGTCGATTAGCTTAATTCAAGATAAAAAACAGAACAGTAGTTCTGAAAGTGAAAGCTCTAATAATAAACCAATAGTAAAAAAAATAACAGAAACGTCGGTTCAATTTGATGATGGTATTTCTATATATTTATAATATTATAATTTGTTTTTTATATGACAAATTCAATAAAAAAAAATTATTGAGAGCAAAAAAAAGCAATTATTATAATAGGATCGTGAATATTTTTTTACTAAATAAAATATTCAAAATTTATGTGTATGTATTATTAATTGTTTTAGCTGACGGCAACGATTTGGAAGTATTGTTGAAAAAGCTAATTATTATAAAAATAGCAGCTGGAGATAAAAATCTATACATAAATACATGGTTTAATTCTAATGGAAAAGTAGAGAAAAGCATAAAAACCGAAATTTTAGAACTTGTTTTTTACGGAGAAGTAGAACTAAAGTACTATAATGTTTTAGATTTACTAATATGTTACAGACATGTTATGAAAGAAAAAATTAAAGAAATTATCCAAAAATTTTCTGAATGTCATGTAGATTTTAAAGAAGAGCTATTAAATGAAAATGAAAATTTTCAAAAAGTCGAGAACAAGTTTTATAATCGTAAGGCAACAATTATTTAAAATAATTTATTATCACTATCATAAAAATTATCTTAATGAAGCAATTTTTTTTGCTTTCAGTTTATAAAAATATGAAATTCAAAGGTACGTAAAAGTGTTTTACGTATAATAAACAAAAATGATTTATAAATAGAGTTAAAATTTTACAATTATGTCAATTCGTAATGTTCAATTTTTTAATAAAAATATCATTCTAATGTATTATTTTAAGCAATTAAAGTTATAACTTAAAAATAAACTGACACTTTCAGTAAAAAAATTTAGTCGATATTCTTTATACCAAATTTCTTTTTTTAATTGTTTTATTCTAGTCAAGTTATAAATTCTTCTTTACATAAATTTTATGACAGCAGCGTAGGAAAATTCTTGAGGCAAAACATTTTATGATTATTTTAAACTTTTAAGAGCTAGAAATGTTCCTCGAAGTCCGCACGTTCGATCTTTGTACTGTGGATGATCTCTCTTCACTAGTAATTGTAGATTCATTTTTAATGATGACTACTCACAAGATTAATAAAATAATTCCAGAGCTAGTTACAGATAAAACAAATTTTCGCGAAAGAATAAAATTAGAATTATCTAATTTTAGAGAGCATCAACAAGAAATTACAAAAACTATAACGGAATTAGTAAAAATTATTGATAGCTTTTTACCCACAAATATTTTTAAGTATTCACTTAGTTTTTTAAAAATCCAATTGCAAAATTACTTGAATGTTTTCCATCCTAATTCTGGAATCACCATCAAACCATGTTTTAGGTAATTCTTTACATATTTATTATATATTTTAAATATGATTTATTTATAAAGATTATCTAAATATATAAAATCAATTTTTCATTATTTTATAGATATTCAAAAGAAAATAATATCGGAGCAAAAATATGTACTACACAAAAATATAAAAATATGTACATCTTTTTTCCCTAAAGGATATGCTTTCAATTTCTTAAATGATTATACTGCCAGTTTAACTGCTAAAGAAGAAATTTACTTAACGTCCAACAACTTAGATTTCTCTATTTGTAAAGGTAGTTCAAACGAAAAAGCTAAATTATGGCTAGGTCCTGCTGCGTATGCCAATCATAATTGTCGACCAAATGCAAAAGTACTTTGCTTAAAAAAAAACAAAGAATATTGCCTCCAATTAATACGCAATGTTAATAAGGGAGAAGAAATTACTTGGTCATACGGTTCAAATTATTTGGCGCCCGGAGAATGTGAGTGCGTATCTTGCACGGGTGATTAGCATTACACTTGTTTAAGAATAAATTTTGATATTAATTGCGTACAGTTTGAACAAATAAATTATTAAATTTGATCTAGACCTTTTTCTAATTATATAATGTCTCTAGTAGCCTTAAGAGTTTATGTATTTAGAACAAAGTTTCGCACAAAATAAAATAATGGATACCAATTTTGAATTTTCTTGTCTCTTTGTTTTTTTAATTACAATAAGTAACACAAATTTTAGAAACAAATCGTGTCTTTTCCAAATTTTACTAGCTTTAAGAGTTTATATATTTAATAAAAGTTTTACATAAAATAAAATAATGGAGTGCAATTTTGAATTTTCTTGTTTATTTAATTAAAATATGTAACACGATTTTCAGAAGTAAGTCTGACTTTTTCGTAACATAAAGTTTTCTTTTTTAGTAACAATTTTTTCCAAACATTAAACATTATCATAAATCGCTAAAGTAATACCAATTAAATGAATAATTAGTAAATACATTCAGACACATAACTAAATCTTGAACATAATTTTTTTAACTTTCTGATAATCAAAATCTATATTTTCTTCACAAAAATTGATACATTTTAAACTTTTAATAGATTGTAATTGGATACTTTAACAATTTCTTTGAACTAAAGAATTAGTAAACGAAATTCTTTATAAACGAACCTTTTTTTTAATCTTAATGCCATCTTCATTAACATTTCTATAAAGTATCTATAAAGAATTACATACAAAGAAAAATTATAGATTATATATAACATATATAAAATAAACGTATAAATTAAAGTAATTTTGATTGACGAAAAAACTCACAAATGCTCTAGCACATTCATCCAAAATTCTAGATTTTCTTCATTCAATTTATATTACCTTAGCTATTTATGATAATATTCACGATCTTATTATTATAATTGTTTTTTTTTTGCTATCAATAATTTGTCTTTATTGAATGTCGTACAAAAAGCAAATTATAATTTTATAAATGTAGAAATACCATTATCAAATTGAATTGACGTTCCTATACTATTTTTTAATATTGATTTACTATTAGAACTTTCATTTTCAGAACTACTGTTCTTCTTTTATCTTGAATAAAACTAATCGACCTTTTCTTAGTCTCTTTTTTCTTCATTATGTTTTGGTTTCTCCACACTTTCCAGCTGAAAAATATCACGTGAGATCTCACGTGATATTTTTCAGCTGGTTTGATATATCAGTCAAAACGGATTTATCTCTCTTATCTGCAAATCTTATCCGTATCTGTTACATTTAATTAAAATACTAAATAATTAATAAATTGGTACAAAACTTAGTAACTTAAATATTATAAATATTAAAAACTACTTGTTGATCTTTTACTGAGAAACCTTTCCAATTATTTTGAATTAAAACCATTTTGTTTGTTTTAATTTAATAGTAAAACAATATTAAAAAAAAATAAGAACGTCGATCCTTTGCAATTCTTCGTTAAGTTTTATTTTATTAATTTTTCCAAACATTAAACATTATCATAAATAGGTAAGGTAATATCAATTGAATGAATAATTAGTAAATACATTCAGACACATTATACTTAACTAAATCTTGAACATAATTTTTTTAACTTTCTGATAATCAAAATCTATATTTTCTTCAATAAAAATTGAAAAAGTTTAAATTTTTAATAGATTGTAATTGAATACTTTAACAATTTCTTTTAAATATAATTTAAACGTGAACTAGAGATTTAGTAAACGAAATTATTTATAAACGTATCATTTTTTTATCTTAACGCCATCATCATAAACATTTCTAAAAAGTATGTATAAAGAATTACATACAAAGAAAAGTTATAGATTATATAAAACAAAATAAACGTATAAATTAAAGTAATTTTAAAAGTCAATAATCTTTCTCTACTTGTTAAAATCTTTCAAAAATATTATACTAGCTAATAGTATTAATATTTTAACATTTCAGTTAAAACTTTTAAATTAGAATCCTTTTTTTCGCTGAATGAACATCCAACTCCTAATTGACTTATCGTTTCGACCAATGAAAAGGTTTGGATGATTTTGCATCATTTTTTTTATTTCAGCAGAAGATGGAGCTTGCAAAGTTCTTCCTCTTAAATAGCCTCCAAAGGTCTTTTCAACAATTTCTCTTTCTTCTGGCAACCATCTAGCTTTCTTGGTTGTTTCTATTTTATCATTTTGATTTAAATTTGAAGGTATTGAACACGAACTTTCAACGCCGGATTTTCGTGTTATACTTTCTTCAATTTCTAAAAATAATTGCAAAAATCAATGAATTTCTGAATCACATATGTTAAGAATCAAAATATTTAAAGGTAAATAGTTATGAATAATACCATTATTTGTTACACGTCTTGTGGTTGTTAGATCTTTATGTGAATTGCTTGCTTCCTTGTTTTGGTCTTGATTTTGAGTGCTTTCATCAATTGAATCATTATGGAGATCTCGTATCTCATCTTCTTCTTCATCTTCTTTTTCGCTCATCTCTTTATTCTCTTTTTCCGATCCCAAAGCAGTATTTATGAATTTTAAAAACAATGGTATATCTCTTGAAACGATATTTTTCCTATAATGTGATATGTGAATATTAATATGATGTCCCATATAGCCTGCCAAGTCCTTCAATTCGGTGTCGTTTAAATTTAATTTCACGCAGGCAGTAGCAAGCTGCTTTCGTAATTTAGTTGCTGTCCAAAGACCAGGTTTCTCTGCCCCACAAGCGTAAGCGTATTTTCTGAGAAGGGTGTATGCCGATGGATGTCTAATTGTATACAAAATTGTTTTTGGTAGTGCAAAAAGATATTCATTTCTGCTACTAATATTTAATTTATTTCGAAGCTCAAGCAATATCTTAATGCATAAATGTATATCTGGCGGAATTAAAATTTTTATTTCCCTGCCAAGTTTACCTCTTGCATACAAAATACAAAATTCTTTTGCTAAATCTAGAATATTCTTATCTACATTTTTGCCTTTATGTTCTACAGCACCATCCATTGTTTGAATGTGTTCAAAGTCTGCAACAGTAATTCTTTCTACGTCATCAGGACGTCTTCGATTGAATATCTGTAGGGAAGTTAATGTAACTTTTGTTAAATTAATGTAGGCAGCTTCATTAAAATCCTCTAATTTTAAAATATTATAATACTCTTTTCTTAGTTGTTTTAAATAATTATATAACTTAAGTATATCGTCTTCAACGGGTAGATCACAATTCTTGTGGCGCCCATGTGTGTTATGTGATTCTGCAGCAAATCTCGAAAGTTTGTCTTTTTAATCGCTACTGAACACATCTAAAAAGTCATCCACCGTTGTTTTGGCAGCAACATTGTCTGACCTTATACATATCAAACGAAAGGTGTGAGCAACTGATTTTACTAAAGTAAATAAATTTTGTGCTAATGTGGGATACTTTAAAGAAGAAGATTCTGGATTTTCTGGATCACTTGACATTCTTGTAATGGCTTTAATAATTTCTAAACTTTTTCCTGGTACCAGAATATTTATAATTTTTTCTTCTTTTAATTCTAATTTTAAGCGACCTAATCGTCGTAACTGTGTGCATATATTCGTTTTATGCTGCGGTCCTCTTAAGTGACAACATAACTGATTGCCGTATTCGACAATCGTGCTATCATATCTTATGGCACGTACAACCTTATCGTTACGCATGTTACTTAGAATGTTGAACCGCATATCATTATTCGCATTACTGCTACAGTTAGGTACCATTTTTCTTCCTAAGGAAGCAATATTTCTGCAGCTATTGCTGGACAGTCCGGTGCATTTACTAAAATGAGCTCGAAAATCATGTTCTATAAACATTCCTTTACAATTAGGACACGCAGTGAAATCTGAAGCAATTCTTTCAGACGTAGCTTTTGGAATTCGAGCTACTCTCAAAGTACCTTTATTTAGAGTTTTATCAGTGTTGTACAGTAAATCTCCTGCATGAAGCAGTTTTTTCATAGGGCTTCTACTTTTCGTTTTAGTTGCAGTAGCGCGGATCATTTTTTGAACCTCTACTTGATCTGAGTGTTTGCGTGACAAATGACGTTTTAAATTTGCTTGATCTTCTTTGCAATAAATGCATAAATGCTTTAATCGTCTTCTTGATGCATCTGGGATCATTTCTGCTGTTTCAATTTTCAATTCATTATAATCTGGACCATCAATACCTTCATAATTCCGCGAAATTGATACAGATAAGATACTACTATTATTCAGAATTTTCTCTTTAGATTTATCAACTGATTTAGGATTTTCTTGTTCACTTAGAATACTCAAATTTTGAATGTCTGGCTCATAATTGGGATCATTTTTCTGGTCATCCAAAGCTATTTAAAACATTGAAAAATTAAATAAAATATTAAGCTATAATGAAAAGTCTAAATATGCAGAAAATATACCTAAATTAGTATTATCCCTGGAAGTATCGATTTCAATCAATGAGCTAGACAAGAATTCTGCTCCAATATCATTGTTAGTCTGTGCCAATTCAATATTAGAGTTTTCAATACGAATTGCTAAAAATAGTAAGTAAATTAAGAAGATGGGATATTTACGAAAATATTAAATACAAGAATACATAATACATTTTTTCATATGTAGCGATCTTAAATTAATAAATCGTTTTCACTAATTAATATTATTCTTAAAGTACTTCATATTTGCAAATTTACATTTGTTGTATCAATATTTTGTTTTTAAATATTTCATTTTAAATTTAAGCAATAAATATGAAACAGTATTATATTATTAAATGCTTCGATCCCCGATAAATATATATTAATCATTTTTTGAACAAAAATTCAAAGTTGAACTGAAATAACAATTTGAATTTAAAAAAATATTAAATCTCAAAAGGTTGTAACGCTACATACGAACATTGATTTTTTAAAAATTAAAATTAAAGAAAAAATAAAATCTTTAACAAATTGCTAAGAATAATCATCAATTTCAATTTTTGATAAGTAAACTGTATTAAAATTTTTTACGTGAAAAATTTAGCAAATCATCCTCAGTTAGTGTTCCTTCTCTTATGACTTCAATATCAGCATTGGATAAAGTAGAAGTATTGGAATTAGTACTTTCAGCATCATCATCAAAACTACTATCAATCGAACTCTCGTCCCATATAGAACCTGAGCTGTCGGAATCCGAAGAATAATTCATGACTGCATCTGAAAATTTTTTGAAATAAAATTAATTAAATACAAAAGCTAATAATTCATTTGAATATAATTCAATACGAATTGAAAATTATTAAAGTAGAAAAAGCCATGAGTAGATTATGATGGTAATATATAATAATTTTTGTACCTCTTAAATATGACATAGATTCTTGAATAACATCAACTGCAGATTCTGCAGTATTTTCGTCAATAGATACTCCAAGATTAATACCATCAGAATTGTACGCATAAGCAACATTACCCGCATTACTTTTAGAATCTACTCGACCAGCACTTTCATCAGGGTTCGAAAAGTGAATTGAATCGACTTCTTGATTGGTACTATCAACTTCTGCATTTAAACCCGTTAAAACAAATAAATTAAACATTGATTAAATAGAAGAAGCAATGAGTGGATTATGATGGTAATGTATAGTAATTGTTGCACCTCTAAAATATGACACAGATCCTTGAATAACATTACCTTCAGATTCTGCAGCATTTTCATCATTATATACTACAAGGTTAAGCCCATCAAAGTGGCATGTATGAGCAATATTACTCGCATCCTTTTTTGAGTATACTTGAGTGGCACTTTCAGGTTTCGAAAAGTGAATCGAATCGACTTCTTGATTGGTACTATCAACAGTACATTCTGTAGTTAAACCTATTGGAAACAAATAAATTTCAAAATAATATTGTTTGAAAAGAAAAAAATTGTAAATGGAGATAAAATATAATGATTATATATATACCTTCAGAAAAATCTGTAACATTGGTTATTCTCGATTGTGGATTAAAATTAACTTTAGAACTGATGCTACTGTTATTATTTAATGGATCAGTTTGTGAAACTGAACTACTATTATTATTTTCTACAATTACACACAAACTGTTTATGTTACAATCAACTAAAAAATTATTATTTAATATATTCGGCGCTTCTGTAACAGTAACTGAGTTGCTATTAATATATTCATTATTTAAAAAAACATTATTTATGTCTGCACAATCTATTAAACTATTATTATTAAAAATATTATCTAATAAATCAGTATTTGAAACTGGAAAGGCAGGCGATAAATTGTCTTTTTTACTATCCCTGAGTTTGTCGTCATTTACTGATGACTGAAATATCTCTTCTGGTTGAATTATGATAGGTATTTGATCCCTGGAAAAAAATAAATTGTAAATGAGCAAATTTTAAAATACACAATTGAATAAATTTTGAAATAAAATGGTCTAGAAGAGAGAACAGCCTAAGCAGTACTGAAATAAAGTTTTTGAAAAATTCTAAACTGTAAATCTTTTTCAAGAACTAATAAAAACTACAGTTAAAAATGAATTGGTATAATTAAAGATATTAAAAAATCTTCTTGACTATGCAGTAAAAAGTTTTGCAAATTTTGCAGACTTAGAATCTGCTTTAGCTATCATTTTTGTTGAAAGAGTGTTCATTAATAAAACTATTACCTTGCGTTAGAAGAAAATAAGCCATTGCAATCCCCCTTTCTTGCATTTGAGACAGATAGGATTGGGCCATTTAACTCCTTAGTAGGAGTATTAGAATTTGTTTCACTGGGATCAATGGAATCAGATACTTCTTCGTGTAATCCGCAGTCTTCTGATTCCAATTCTGTTCGATCTGAAATAATGTTTAATATATATTAAAAAAAATTTTTATTCACCTAATGAAACTAAAACATTTAAAAAAATTTTATTTCAAAAAAAGTTTATGAATTCCCAAACAAAAGTTGAATAATTAATATTTCATAAATTAATGACATGCTAGCAAATTTGTTAGAATTATAAGTAACATAAATAAATATCAATGAAGATAAATAACTTTACTTTATGTGAATAGCTATACGAGTGTTTTACAAAATATAAACTAAGAAAGTATTATTTAAAATTTAAGATTTTTTATTAATTGTTCTGATCTCTGTGTGCGAAAGTACAAGTATATTAATATTATTCATATTATATACATTCAAATGACTTTTAATTATGTAAGAATTATTTTTTGCCTCAAGCCGATGAAACAATGTTTCCAGAAAGTAAATTTGAATCTCCGTAACACCCTAATTTCAATTTTGCATGTTTCAAAAAGAAATATTTGGTACACATTCAAAATACTTTTAATTATATAGAAATTATTTTTTTGGATCAAGCGATGAAACAATTTTCCAATTTTTTTACATATTACTAAATCTTGAACAAAATTTTTTAAACTTTCTGATTACCAAAATCTATATTATACCTTAAACTATACCTATGCAATTTACTTGTAATACTACATACCAGAGTCCGCTGAATCAAACGAATAAGACAATTTTTCCAGTAAGATGTAGCACTCAAATTTCAATTTTGCAGGTTCTGAAAAAGAATATTTTGTACACATTCAAAACATTCAACTTCTTTTTATTACTATATCCAAAACTTGTTAATGTAACTTCAATTTTCATGATTAAATTTTATGTGAATTATTAAAATATCATTATATTTACAATAAAAAAATCGAGTGTATTATAATTTTATAAATTCAAATGAAAATTCAATAAATAAATTAGTATTTTAAAATAATAGAAAATTTGTCTATATTAGTAGTAGATATAAATTTGCCTAAATTACTATAAGTTCTATATTTATAAATAGCTTAATAAATATGTTCAGGAGATAAAAATTACTTCATTTATTTGTCAGGCGGCCCTAAATATTTGCTTACCATAACGTTGTACATACACAAAAGCATCATTTGTTAACTGCATTTTCATTTTCTTTAGCAACTCTAGGTCAGCTATAAAAAATTATAAATTTGTATTAATAGAGAAGTTAAAAATTTAATATTAGCAAAAAATGTAAGCAATTAATTACCTGATTCGAATAATACTGAATAACATTTTCGTTTATTTATTTCCTTTTTTGGAATAATAACGATTTTATTCAGTTTCTTCTTTTGGCTTAATATAAGCGAAAACATTTTAATTTACAAACCGGATCTTTCATTCGAAGAAATGTGCTTATAAAATTTTATGGTATTAAAATCTTTATACAGTCATGAAACATGAACTTCAAGGTTTGCTCCCGCTGATTTACTGAAGCGTTGAGCTATTTCTACAATTGCGTCCGAGTTCCTTGTTCTGTGCATTGTGTTGTGCTCCGTGTTCTCTTGTTAACTGTACTGAATTAATATACAGATCTATTGAAATGTTCGATACTTCGTTTTCGAACTTTATTTTTATACAAATTAAATGCTTTATTAAAATGAAGCAATGCCGGTTCCTATCTCGTCCCGTTCGTTAACCACGCGACAAAGGGCCTACGACTACGGGTCAACTTGAAGCCTACTTCAGTTGCAAGCGGCCAGTTCGAAAAGGCAATACTTTCGAATATAGGCAATACGTTCGAAATACTTTTCGCTCGTGAATTTTAAGCTTTAATTTAAGTTGGCAGCAGTAATCAAATACTTGCGAAATTTAATATAAAATGCGAGAATAGTATATTCTGCAACAAGTGCCGGAAGGAGGCTATTCCGCGAGTGGGAAGTTTGCAGCACGAGCCGAAGGCGAGTGCGTGTTAGCCGTAGTCGAGTGTTGCAAACTTCACACGAGTGGAATAGCTTCCCGCACCTGTTGCACACGATATTTTTTCTAACAAATGCACGAAAATGGTACTTTCGAGTGCTTATT
>UCOM01003557.1:0-17035 GCA_900474385.1 Ormyrus pomaceus | reverse complement strand
CCCCCCCCCCCCCCCCCCGGATATCGCTCTCGGGCCCGATAGCGATAGCCGGCCAAGGATTTGCTAAGCTGCCGCCGCCGATGATGAATGGCCGCTCGGCGGGACGCGCCGCGCGCCGAGCTTCTTCCTTTTGCGGGGGCGGGGGGATGTATCGAGCAATTGAGCGGTTCGGACGCTTCGGGTTGGGAGTTTTATTGAAAGCGACGCGAGAGCTTGCGAGCTCGGGGCCGCTGATCAAAATAATTATGCTTGGCGAAGTTTTAGTCGAGTTTCGAGCAGTTTCTTGCGGAAGTTGTCGCTTCTTCGATTAGTGGTAATTTCCTGTAAGTGGTAAGATCGCAAAACAATTCTGAAACAATTACGATATTGCATTTTCTTCTAATAAGAATATAGAATCTAGAAAAGCATCGTTTAAAGTATTGCAAAAATTTGTTTATCCCCTGCTATAAATTACTTAATTTAACCGTCAAAATTTATAGTATAAAAAAAATTTGAATACTCGCCCCGAAAGCCGCGGCAATCGATTAAACCAGCTCGGAGCAGCTTCCGCGGCGCAGGAAGAGGAGCGAAGCGATTCGTACCAAACAAGCTTTTAAGACTCGGCAAAAACGGGCGGCCTTCGATCCCCGCCTCGGAGTCTGCTCGCTCGCGCGTTTAATTTTTCAAGCGCGTCCGGCCCGGAAGGTCCGCCGGGCTCCTCTCGGACTTCCGGCGGACGGAAATGATTTGGAGCGTCGCCAGGGGAGGACTTTTCCGCGGAAAAAGCGCGCAAAGCGACGAGGAGAGTATCTCTCTCTCTCTCTTTCCCCGGCGAATTGTGACTGCGGCGCGCGGCGTCGCGAAACTCTCTCCGCGCGAGACGCGGCCCGCTTTACGCTCGATGCCGGCCTTTTTGCCCGGTCTTTAGCGAAGTTTTGAGATTTGAATTCCGGTGAATTATTTTGACGATAAATCTGCGCCCCGTTGTTTTTGCCGGCGGAGGAGGAGTTTTTGGCGGATTAAGCAAGGAATATCAAGCGGTTAATATACTAAAATTGATCAAATTATTAACTTACGAAACGTATTTTTAGCTTAAAAAACTTTTATGTAAAAACTGCTGCTTTGGTTTAAACAAAAACTGAAGTACACTCCTGAAAAATCTATCAAATAAATCATTCAATCTAAAGCCAAAAAAAACAAGAAAAAATTAAATAATTTTTTAAACAAAATACCATTAAATGCAAACATCTCTGATCGAGTCTGCAAATAAGCTCGAGCAACGTCGGATAATAAGTACTTTTTCAATCTCATTCATCGCCCAAAATATTAGCATCCGAAAAATATCGAGCAGCCGCAAAATTCTCCTTATTTTCCGCAGCGTAAAAGGGTCGCGTCGTGCCGGCGAAGAAAGGCAGCGAGAGACTCGGGGGGCCGTTTGGGCGAAAAACCTCAAGAGCGGCGGCTTCCTCCCCGCCGCTCTCGGAACTTCCCAAAGGCCGTAAACAAACTTTCGGCTTTATCGAGCGGAGGTCTGAGGTGCCGCGAATATTTGATAGTCTTTGCCTCTCTTCCTGGGGGGAAGGAACGAAGACCTCCCTCCACTTCTTCTTCTTCTTCTTCTTCTTCTTGTTCCTACGGCTCTCCTCTCTCTTCCCCCCCTCCTCCCTTTCGCGAGTATTTGCCCCGGCGATTTGCTCCATTGTGCGACTTTCCTGCGAGATTTATCGCTTATTTTCGTGCATTCTTTCGTCGTTCCGGAATTTCCGGAAGTGAGGGTGATTTTTGCCGGGGCGGGCGCTTTTGTCGCGCGTAATTCCTCGGGATGCGCCTTGCGTCTGGCCCTTTCGAGTTGACCAATTTTTCAGTCGCTCGTCTTGAGTCTATTTTTTTAAGTTTTTGAGCTTGCAAATCTTTTCGTGGCTTGTAATAATGTAAGACTGCAGGCGGAGAATATGTTTATTTTCCTCATACTTGTTCCAACAAATTATTTCCGAGGATTTAACTCTGCTAAAAAAGCTATTTCACTTTCCCGGCTTATAATCCCCCTTCTATATTATTATCTTTTATATTTCTTTTCATGAGTGCGCAAGGAAAAGAAACTAGAATTTATTTTCAAGCAGTGTACGAGCTAATCCTTTCGAGAAAAGGAAAACAAGACGTACGACACGGCTGCGACGTTGTAACTTCACAGTCCTTATATTTCTGCCGCAATTTAAAAAATTTAACAGTCCTTGCTTCTAAAAGCAGCTGCAACCGCGAATAAAATATTCTCATTGGGCTTTCCATCTCGCTCCGACAAAGGCGCACGTTCCATCCGTAATGTATAAAACTCGGCGGTTTTTCGTTAAAAAGAACCTTCTTAAATCGGTCGGCGGTCGAAAAAAGGCTGGGCGAGAAATGGACTTCGGCCGCTTCTTTTCCGAGACAGAAATTATCCCGCGGCGACGCCTCAAAGCGAAAAAATGAGTCGGGGCTAATTATGGCCTCGCGGCCGTTTGATCTCGAGCCGCTCCTTTGAGCGGAATTTCTTTTGCCGAGCCGGCAAACGAGCTTTCGTAATTTCGGAGATTCCTACGCGCGACTTTTGATCGCGGAAGGCGCTGCCGGGCTGATTCGGAGCTGATGAATTTTTAATGGTTGTTTAACCGCCAGTTGATGCTAAAAGATCAAATGCTGCTTTAGATTATTATTATTATGCTTCAGACATTGAATCAAAATTTGTGTTAGGAGATATCGTAAAGATAAAATTTTAACTTGATATAAATATATTTGAAATCAAATTGTAGTTCTACTTTCTGGTGTAAAACATCAATTTAAAAATTAATTTCTTTGCATTTTAAGATGTTTTATGCAAAAAGTGTTTTCATAAGCTGTAAGAATTCCTTTAAGAGAATCAAGTCTCGTAAACTAAAATATTATTTTGTAGAAGAAATACATTAAATAAATAATTCATAATTGATCGTTTACGTAATATCCATATTCAAATCCGCTGGTAGAAAATTAATCAGTTGGGCTGGTTAACGTGTATTTTAAATGGAGCACTTTTTAGCTAAATTAAATAAGAACAATTGGAAAACCATTTTAAATGATAAAATATCATATTACATGGGAATATTCATGAGCAAAAATATTTAATTATTTGATAATGACAAAAAATAATAGCAATTTGTCGTTTTCAACTACAAAACAAGCTAAGAATTGACTAAAAACTGCTTAACGTTTCTACCAGGGTCCTTAAATAAACTTAAACTGTACAAAATTTTTCAAACAACCAAACAGTCCATCTCGAAAATGGAGCAATCGGTCGTAACGGTCCTCGCGAGGTTTCACCGAATTTCGATACTCGTCCTAATCTCCGTTTTCGAGCTCCGGCGGGACATTGAACTTTAATCAAGCGAGTTCCCCGAGAAACCGTAGGAATAAGTTCCCCGGCTCGTTGCGCATTAATATGATTTCCGCGCGAGTTCATGCACAAACACAGCCGCCCCCGACGTGATGTAATCAGAGCTGCCGGCGGGCGGCGGCGGCGGCGGGAGCCGAACTTGGAAATTTTCCGCTGATTGATGAAAGCCCCGAGATTGCCTCTGATCGTTTTCCGTTTGCCTTTTCTTTCTCTTTACCCGGCCAGCTCCTCCTTGTTTTTTCGCGGTCGCGAGGCGGAGCGAAGCGCCCCGGAAAATGAGGAATTCGAGGCTTCCCCCATCCGATCCCCCGGTTTTTCTAAGCTGCCGCTTTCTTTTTGCGCGAGTACGTGAGAGAGAGCTGCGGCTGCAGCGACGGCGATGCCCGGCCGATCATCCTTTGTGGCTCGTCGAGAATTGTAGCAGTTTCGTGGATCATTTCGTGATAGATCGGTATTTAATTAGCTGTTTGATTTAATTTTCAAGATCTTACAATTAAGTTAGTTTTTGCCCTTGTTAGATTTGTACGTGTAGTGTATTTTATCACTACATATATTTATACACTGAGAGAAAAGTTTAGTAAAAATAACCATACTAGCAAGGCCACCAGGACTGTCAAAATCAAAAAAATTATCATATTTTATAGGAAAATTTACCAAACAGTTTTTGAAAGTCTGTGGTGGCTTTACTAGACAGTATGGTCATTTTTACAAGATTATTTGTGTAGTGTACCATTAATATTTACTGAAACGAATCAACTTTTTGTACTTAATGTTTTAAAAGTAAAATGATTCGTTAACAATCAGCCCATATCTCAAAACTTTCAGTGTTAAAACCCACTGATAGTAACGATCGGAAAGCTTCAATTATCCCCGCGATATTTGGCGAGCTCATTATTTTTCGCCCCCGACCGCTAAAAGCACGCAAATTGAAAACATTTCACGATTGCTTCCTCGCCCTCTTCCCCGATAATTTCGGCCTCGATGCGGCCGCGATATTATTTATCCAATCCATTTGCTCGACGGTGTCCCGGTAATGATAATTTCCCCGCACTTGTCGTCGCAAAACAAATAATTACACGCCCGAAACGCAAAACTTGAGTTATAAGCTTGACTTTGGTAAAGTCGGCATGAAAAAGGGATCGATTAAAAATACAAAGTGTGCGGATTGCGTAATTGCGTTCCAGGAATCGTCGTTTTATGAGGATTGCTTGCGTTTAATTGTATATAGATAACATGGACGCCTGAATAATAATTTGCTTGGGTAAACGGAAACGTAAATACATACAGTATGTACGGATAAATGATAAATGATGATTCGTGAAATAATTTCAAAATCACCGAGGAATTAATCGGCAGAATTTATTTAGTCGTGAATTTCAAACCGTCATCTCGTGAATTTTTAATTATAATATCTCGAATATTTTTGTTGCAACTACATAGTAGATTTTGCAGTCCTAATTACTTTTCCCGGGGCAATAAGACAAATACAATCGACGACGGAAAAGAACTTCATTAACTCGAACTGCGAGGAGAGATCGCAGTCGCAATTACACGCTTCGACGTCTCGCAAGACAGCCCTTTTAAACACTCCGAACCTTCCTCTCGTCTCTTCATTATTCCGGCCGTTCCGTCGAAGGTGGACTTCCGCCTGCTGGCGCACGTGCAACAATTGACCTCCTTTCCGAGCCGTCCACCCTTTTCGTCCGCCGCGAAAATAACTCTCCTCCGACGAAGCATTCGCGAAGGGAGACCGATTGATTGATTGATTTGTTTGTTTGTTTGATAAGGGCCGCTCTCTCTGCGAGGGTGCCTTTTTGCGACGGAAAAAGTTGCTTCGAAGAAGATTAGGATTGCAAACGGTTTTAGGGTGAAAAAGGGACAGTTAAATTATTGTTTCAATGCAATGATGCATTCGTAAATGATTTTTTTAACTTTAATATAGTGAAATTAAACTGAAACAGCCTTTCCGTGAAAAGGGGTCAATTTTAAAATGAAAAATTTTCATTACAGAATTTTTTCGAAAAAATTATCAGTACATAAAAGCTCCAGCCCGCGGACTCATAAAGAGCCCGAAAAGAGAGAAGGGCGAGAGAAAGAGAGAGAGAGAGAGAGAGAGAGGGAGAGAGAGCGAAAGCAAAGAAAGACAGAGCGTATTTTCATTTCATTACAGTGCAAATATTCTCGTATTCCGAGTGCGCTCTCGCACACCGGAGCGGAACCGGATATTACTTGTAGGTACATTGACGAGCCGGAATGTAAAATATTTTTCAGCGAGCGCGAGAGGCGAGCGCTCGGGGAGGGGCGGGGGGGGGCTTTTAAGTATATGTATAAAACGCGCGCCGAGAGCGCCGGGCGAGAAAACAAAGGGAATATCAAATTAAATTACGCCCTCGCTCGGCATATTTCGTGACGTTGCCACATCTGTCTTCGTCGGATTCCTCTTTTTTTTTGCCCTCCCGCTCTCTCTTTCTCTCTCTCGCGCGCGCGTCCCTTTGTGAAACGATAGGCCGAGCGTTACTTCTCGCGACTGCCAGTTTTATTCCCCGGAAAAATAGAATTACCCGCGATTTTCCGTTTAAGCCGGAACGGGTTTTTTCTTCAAATTCGGGTTTTAGGGGTGGAAAACTTGTAGAATTCTATACTCTGTGAAAGTTAGTTTGAAATACATTGGCTCTGAAATGAAATTGATGAATTCAAAATTTTTCTGCTTTTTTTTGTGCTTTTGCGTTAAAAAGAGCGATCGATTTTTGTGAAAAACCACTTATGACAAGTTAAAAAGCTTCCTAATGATTCTAAAGCTTAACGTCAGCTGGTCAGTACTTGATGTAACCCTTTCAAATTTGATACTTCGAATATTGAATGTAATTGTCTGAACTTCCAACATTCTCGATAATGTCTATACCATTCGACAACGATGAGCTTTCAGCTTTTGAATATAGCTCTTAGTTTGGGAAACAATTGCTCTTATTATATTTGTATTTATCGAATTAGGAAATCAAAATATTTATAATTTTCTTTACCTAGATTTCGAAAAGTCCTGATTTTCAATTACAAACTTAAATCTCCTTCGTCAGACGTCTAAACTTTCTTTAATTTTTAAAAGGAAAGGTAGCGAATGTCGGTCATCTGCGTTAGTTCTTCCCTCGCATTTAAAACAAACTTGTTCAACAAGAGTCAAACAAAGAATTAACTTCCTGATTCCAAAAAAAAGAGAATCTCGAACACTCCGAAGCTTCGAACAATCCCAACTTCCGGCCTCGCGTCGAATCCGAAAGAATCCCCGCGCCTCGACGCCGGGGCCCTTAATCCAATTAATCCAGTATTTATGCGCGGCGGCTCCTCCCGCGCCTTTTTTAATTAAAACTTAATTATAACGAGGGCCCCCGGATTCAAATCCTCGCGCGAAAGGGGCGGTGAGGGGGGAGGAGAAATCGCCGCGAAGAAGTTACCGCAGCGCGCAGCGCGGCAGAATTTTATGCTGCTGCGTCAGAGCTTTCTGCCTGCACGCCGAAAAAAAAACGTCGAACTCAGCTTGTTGTAGCTTCTGCTCGCGGGTCAGTTCAAAGCGACCGTTTCCTCTCTCTCTCTCTTCGCCTCCCTTTTTCGGGGGCTTCTGCTCCTCCTGCGCGGCTTCTCCCGGCCCAACGTATATTTATTCCATTTCCAGGGAGCTTGCAGCATTTTTTCCGACGAGCTTGCGGAAGACCTTTTTTTTTGCTAAGGGAATCGAAAAGGGTGGTAACTTAGGTTCGTGTCGGAGCTTGACGGTTGGGTTTGCTGGTACAAGTTCATGTACGTTTTTTTTAGCTTTAGTATAGTTAAAGTTTAAATAATGGAAATAATATTATAAGATTCTAAGAACGTTTCTGTAATATTCATCGCTATAGTAGAAGAAAAATTGCCTATCTACATTATCGCGAAGCTTAAAGTAAGCTGCAATAATATTATGTACTTATTGCGAGAATATATTTCAAATTCGAAGTTAATAACATCATAACTCTTCCAAAAAACTAAAAATAGACCGATGATTCATCGAAGATTTAAAATATATAGACTGAAAATTCATCCGAACAACATTCGAATCCCACATTCGCTCATAACTTCTCCAACTTCCATCTCGCTTTTTAATTCGAAAAAAAAAGAGACTCCGCGGGGGAGTAACGCGAAATTGGGGCTTCGGTCGGCTCCGCAGTTTCAATTTCCCCGCGCGCCAAGGAATGAATAAATCAAGAGAAACAAATGCGCGCAATTTTCAATTTTCCGCCCCCGCCGACGACGCTCTTCCGGCGTCGTCAAAGGAAAGCCTCCGTCTCCGGCGGAGAGGAGAGAGCTCCAGCTCATTACGCGGAACATGCGACGCGCGTTTCTCCCTTGCCAGACGACGGAGGCGCTTATATACCTCTCGTCTACCTTCCTCTCCCTTATCTTTCTTCGCTACTTTGCGGAAACTGCGTATCAATTATTCGTTCGTTTATTTTTTCGAGAGGGTTTGCGTGGAGGGTTACTTTTGTATTCGTTTTCCAACTTCTTGAAATTTTTTATTTCAAACAGTCTTAATTAGAAGAAGGTATAAATTGTCCAAATTCTATCACTACAAATACGAAGACTCACTTATGGATTTATTAAACTTTTAGAAATGAGAATTTTTCCTGCGTAAAATTCATCCATATATATTGAATGTATAGCGCACAATTGCCAAATTTGTATAGGTAACCACTAGTTTTTGGGTTATTTATATTGCTGATCACCAATGTAATATCAAGTTTCACTGATAGAATATTGAAACATGGCTACCAATTAATTTGAATTGGTCCGAAGACAAGCAATCTGTCGTTTTCTGCTCTTTTTGAAAATTACATTTATGCACAAAAATTCATATTTTTTAAAAGTAAAACACTTACATGCACACTTTTATTTTGTACATCGGCAAAAAATCTGTAAAAAAAAGGTAAATAAGTGTTTACATTCGGCCACTACAGTCGCCAGTGTCGACTTGCAGAAGGTAAACACAATTATCCACATTTGCAACCTTGAAGAAACTGTGGACAAAATAAATCGCCCCCGGGTGGGCTCGAACCACCAACCTTTCGGTTAACAGCCGAACGCGCTAGCCAATTGCGCCACGGAGGCCTCGATGATGTATGCATGCTAATCATGGCAGAAAAAAAAACTGCCTGCTCTCCGGAATGTTGGCTCAGCTGACGAAGTCTGACTTATGGATATATATTTAGGTGTTACTATCTGACGCAGTTTACGCGATGATAGTTTTTTATTTCTAAGGCGGTGGTATCAAGAAAGTTAATATTCTTTCGAGCGTTTATCGCGCAAATGTAAGTTCAAGATTTACGCGTTAATTAAAAAACTAACAACACTGAAATTGTAGTGAACTTATCGAGATTTCATTTGAATATTTTTAGTAGGTAAATTAATGGATTTTCTTATCAGCGCTAATAGACTCTTATCAGTGTTTCATAACATCACAAGTAATTTCTGAGAAACTGTCGCGAACAATTAATTCTCATGCATACATAAAGTTTCTGAATTTTGGAATATCTATTTTCTAAATGTTTAATGCAGTTTACGTCTATTTTCTGAACTTTCAAAAGAACAAATCAATGTCCATTCCGCAGTTTACGTAATCCAATCATTGTCTTCGATTAAACGCGAAATCATCGTCTAATCTCGTTTTTACACACACAAGTAGATTCACACCGATACAGCAAGACGGGCTTTATCGAGCTCAGCGCCGTCCGTCCATTAACTCTTTCGCATTGCGCAATTCTCTCTCCGTCCCTCTTTGCCAACGCCTACGAACTCGTGAGAAACACTGACCGACACGAGAGGGGGGGTCGATTCTGTCATTGGCAGGCGCACAACGGGAGCCCGGCGTTGACGTGCGGTCGGCTGGAATTGGATTTTCGGTGAATCGCGCTCTCGAAATTCGTGTTATCGCTGTAAAAATTTTAATTTCAAGAGAGATTAGAAACGCAGAATCATTTTGCGTTTTTAGGGAAATGTTAAATACGAATTGCTGAAGTAAATCAGTTTTACGACTATAAAAATGTAAAATTTCTAACTATAGTAATATTCTTTTTAGAACATTTTATTACTTTGATTTTATACTGACGTAAGAAAACTTTGAAAATCTTTTTTTTAACTAAAGTTTTTCAATTTATCTGTAAAATCAAAGTTAGAATGATGAGTATGGCTTGAAAATTGCCATCTTAATTAATTTAATTATTAAACTTAATTTTGCCTTCAGTAGAAATTTTTTATAGACGAAATTTCACGAGTTTTCCTTTTTTTAATTATTATGCATCCGTTATAAATAAAGAATGTGTTTTTGACGTGCAAAATATTAAAATGAATTATACAATATGAAATGAATCCTCATCATTTTTTTTTTCTTTTTTTTTTTTTTTTAGTTATTTGCATTACGCGAGTCTTTCATATTATATTTCCGTTCAGAACGAATTAATTAAACGTGACGATTGAAATGAAAGTTCGAACGCTTCCATTTTACATTTATATCATAAAACACGAAAAAGATACATTATTCTTTCGAACTCGCATTAGTCTCTCGAACTTTTTTAAAACGCGAAATGAAAGCAAGCAGTTACCGTTTTTCAATCAAGAAATAATAATATCACCTCGTTCAATTTCCACAAAGGCAAACTCAACAGATCATCCGACGCCTAATTATAAGCTCCTTCAAAAGCGGCGCTAACAAACTCAGGCCGACTTTTTTCTGCAGCGTTCGCAAAGCCTGAAAGAGAGCCTAACGAACGTCTGCGATCGGCACTTTTCGCTTGCTTCGAGTGTCAGTTTTTCTTTTCAGCCGTTCGATTCGCACTTTTCTTCGCTTGAAAAGCGAAGCGTTCCTTCCTTTTTTTTTCTCTCGCTCCGGAACTTTTCTTCGACTGACGAAAATCGGGATGATTTATTCGGGAATTGGAGTGGCTATTTGTTTTGATAATCGAATGAGAATTATTTTGATATGGAATGCATGTTGATTAATGTTATTTTACGATGGTAGAATGCATTTCGGTATACGATGCTGAATGTGCGGACAAATGTTTCGATGATGAATGTAAATACAGTATATATTCCGTATTTTTAATGATGTGCTATTTTGATACCTTTCATGATTTTAAATGTAATGTAAAAACAAATACATGTATAAATTTATACGTAATTTAGTAAGCGGTGAATTTCAATAAATAGTAAAAAGAATTGGGAAAATATTATTAGATGCGTGTTTGTTAAAACCTGGGACATATGCTATGGCTCGAATAGACTAATATCTCATAATAACTTTTTTTAAATTGTGTAACAATAATTAAACAATTTATCGTCGCTCTATTTGCACTCTCATACAATTCTTTTATAACAGCGGTGCTTGTTTGATCTGTAGAGACTAGAGCTCTTGAGTTCAGATTCCAAATCAATTATCTTCGTTCTTACCGATCGAGCCACAGAAGACCCCACCGAGCGAGACTCACGAGCGAGACCCGCAACAGCCAACCTTATCAGTACTCATGCACTCAGCGCAATCATTGTACTTATACTAAAGTTGCCTGCAGATCAGGCGCATCGCGATCCTCCAGCACGATCGGCGGGTATGAGCTCCACCCCCATCACCAGATATTTCTTTGAAAATGGCCTTCGAAAATTTCAGATTGACGGGATTCAATATCACGCCCTAAGCGATATTTGTCTTGGGAGGCAAGAATCTAATTAACGCCTGAGCCAAACGCCGCTCTGTTTCTCCTCAACTTAAATTAGTTTGATAAATTTTATTATTCGATTTAACAGTTACTTAGATTTTAATTTAAAAGCCTTTTGATGAAATTCTGTAATAATATATTTCTTTCTTTTACAGGTAAGTTGATAGATGGACACCGCCAACATGTTTATCGTCGACCTTAACGTACCAAAGATTACGGTAACTATACCGAATTTACTTCTAATCTTTTGAATTTATATCTTACTTTAGAAACATTTGCATACTCATCCCTTAAAAAAATAGTAATTGTCAATTAAAAAATATTAAAATACTGAGCAGTTTTTTAAAGAAATATGTAATATAGAGCTCTATCCTTTTAATACGAAAATTTTTAGCTCGCAGACTATAACCTTGTTTTATTCAAAAGGAGACACACACATCACTTATCGGTACACAAAACGTAGAAAAACGGGGCCCCAATCGATCAAGCCTCGCAGCCGCGTATAACCCACATAAAAGCACCCGAGTGTCCGATGCAATGGCTCGGGGGGGGGGGCCGAAGAAATTAGAAGGAGCGGAAAAAAGACGGCGACGTCCGGTGGGGAACCATAAATTCCAGGCTAAAATGGAGGCGAACGCGCGCGGATTTATGGGCCGGGCGCCGCGCGAATGAAAAACCTACTCGAACCGGGCAGCTTCGTAGCTTTCCGCCCGTTGCGAATGAATTTGATCTTATTCGGACTGATAGATGAAGATTATTTATGGAGGTCTGACCTGCAAAGGTAATCGATGAGAGGAAAGAATTGAATTTTAGGGATTTTACGGAATGGAGGAATTAAATAACAAAAGGAAATGTAATTGTCGTTAAAAATGTATTTATTTTATCAAGAATAATTAAACAGTTTAACTTTTATATTTCTGTAAAGTATTGATAATATATCGAATTATTGCAAATCGACCTATCGTCATTATTAATTCTTATACAGGTAAATTCAATAAAATGTTCTATAAAGCTTTAACTCGGGAATTTATTAGATTTTTTAAGTCACGAAGAAGAATATGCCAGAAAACATTACGAATAGTTCAGTAAAAATTACTATACTTTTTCAGCAATCACACTGATGCCAAAACCAAAAAAATTATCATACCTTATACAACATTTTACTAAATTCCAAAAGTAAATTCACCAGAATTACATGAAATTTTCATAAATTTTCAGTCAATTTTCCAATAAATTAAGGTGATTTTATCAGTTTTGTCAATCGGTGCTCTCCTTACTTAAACGGTACGATAATTTTTCCCAAAATACTTTTCTCCCAGTATACGATCAATAAACGCATCGTCTCACAGTTTCCAAGGAAATCGTCACCGTCCAATTTGCCGCGCAATAAAGCCCAGCGGCACCTCCTGAAATTCGTCAGCGAACAAAGTGCGACGCTACTTAGAGCGTCCGCTACAAAAAGCCTGGGCTCACGAGCCCTCCGACTCACGTCCTCCTCCGCGCCGCGGCTCACGTCCTCGAGTCCCATAAAAAACTGGGGGGGGGGCACAACTAGCGAGCGCTCGCGCCTCGCCGTAAAACATTTATTGACGAGTTCGGCCCTAAAAAAATGCCGCCCCAAAAAGAAAGAGAGAAAAAAAATACACGGCAAAAAAAAAGAGCGGAGGAGGCGGAGGCGAACAGGTAGCCGGGCGCGCGTCGCTTTTACGTCTCGCCGTAAAAAAAAGGAGGCGCGCGGGCGCGCGCGAGAGAGCGATAATAAAGAAGCGCGCGTGCGCCCACCGTAAAATGCGTTCTGCTGACGGGAGAGAGAGAGAGAGAGAGAGAGGAGAGAGACGCGCGCGTTTAGCGGCCGACGCCGCCGACGCCGGAAGGAGGAAGGCATCGAATCCATAATTCAAGCGATTTATGCCGCGAGCGAGGGCGACGACGGCGGCGGCGGCGGCGACGAATGCAAGACGCGCGAGTTGCCGGGCTGCTGGAAAATTGCGCGAACGCTCGACTCGGTGAATTTGACGAAAATAAAAAGCGGGAGATTTTCGGAGCGCTTTTTCGCGACGGCTTAAAGGCAATTTATTTATAATCTTACACGAATGAGTGTTGCTACACCGCAGCTCGCGATCAAAAAGGAAAAGGAAAAAGGAGAGGCTGAACTACATTTGTTGTCGAAAAATGATTTTTCCCAACTCGGGCATGAAATGGCCCTCATTTGGAGCTAAAAAGTTGCGTAGAAAATCGAGCATTTTAAGCGTTTAAAAAAAATTTTTGTCGCAGCGGAGAATAAAGTCTTTTTTCGTCGCTTACAGCGGGGCTTACCGGACAAAAGTCACTTTTTTCATTTTTTAAATTTAAAAATGACATTTTTTTTAATTTCTTTTCTCTGTTTTAAACTATTTTGTACGATTTTTGTGCACGATCATCTATTCAACTTTCAAACGCCAAAACCTTGATGTTATAGCACATTAATAGTTTTTAAAAATATAAAAGGTAGTTGAGTCACGAAAAAGTTCTAAAAAGTATAGTTTTTTTCTTTGCGGAAGCAATAAATGTAATTGAGTCGGAATAAATTTTATATACATTACTAATATATTTTTACTTGTATATTTTTGAACTCTGGTTAAATAAATAAATACATTTATTTTATTCGACTCAACGCTCTGAAACTAAATTATAAAAATGAAGCACAATTTATTCTGGTTTTTATTCTTAATTTTAATGAATTTGTTTTATTACGGTGAGTAAATTCAAATAACTTAATAACACAGTATAAATTCTTTGCGTCGTCAGCTTTATTTAAATATATAGTTTACAGTATCATGCAAAAATTTAATTTTTCTATAAGTCCTCAAAGAATGTTGGCCTGCTTTTTATAGCGCTGACTGTGACAGCATCACCCATAATCCATGGTATACCTGACTATCGTCACCAGTTTAAGTTCCACGTTTCCATTCACAATAAGAACAATCTAAGAAATGCGTATGAACAAGAATGCGGCGGTAGCATCATAAGTGAGAGATACATTCTGACCGTCGCTCATTGTTTCATAACTAAATTAAACAATAATATTGAAGAGATTTTCTACCCTCTCGGTAGAACAAAAATTATAGCGGGAACAAATCACAGGAATGGACCTGGAATTGAAAGAGATGTCATTAGAGTTTTTGTCCCCGACGAGCACAATGTAAATTCAGACAATGATCACCCAGGTCATCTTATTATACAAGCAGACATAGCTGTTGCAGAAGTGAGACGCAGAAAAGTGAAGAAATATTTTAAAATATTTCATTGACGTGTTGTGTTTTTAGTTAAGCGCTGATTTAGGCGTACATCGACATCCAGATAGGCTAGCAATCATACCTTTGGAAGCATTGGATCCACGTTCTAATGCCGGTGTCCATGAACAAGCTACGTTTTGTGGATACGGACCAGATATGCTTGTACAACGTAGCGATGGAGAGTTCCTTCCAGCGGAATCCGGTAACACCATAAATAGGTTTATGACTGTTAAAATGCTTGGCAGAAATGAATGTCCAGTATTCAACACAATGATTTGTGCGATAAATGCAGCTGTAATGATATATCGTACACCTTCCTCCGTAAGTATAAATTCTTTATTTACACAAAGTCGGATTTGTATCAGCTATCTTTCATTCAGAGTGCTGTTTGGTTCAGGCAGTTAGATTCTTGCCACCTAAGGCAAAGGTTGCTCAAAACGTGAGTTCGGATCCCCCGTCAGAAAGACCTGATAAAATGGTGCAAATATGCACATCTAACATACCCGTACACTGAGAAAATATTTCTCTAAATCAAAGAAAGCTACATTGCGAGCAATCGCTTAAATATTTTTTTGATATGTAAATAAAATTTTCTTTTTTTACAGAAACTTTCTATCCATTAAAAAGGAGTTTCTTGGAATTAAAGAATGTTTTCTTTGAATCAACAAAATATTTAACCGATTGCCCGTCAGTCAGAAATTTTCGGTGGCTACTTAAGAAATTTTTGAAAATTTCCCGCCAATCGTGCTGGAGAATCACTTATGCGCCTGATAAGTAGCCAGCTTTAGAATAAGTACCATGATTGCGTCGAGTGAATGAGTACTGAAAAGGTTGGCTGTAGCGGGTCTTGCTCGTGATTCTCGCACGGCGGGGTCTTCCGTGGCTCAATCGATAAAAATAAAGGGACTTAATTCGGACTCCCAACTGGAAGGTCCTAGCCTCTAACAATCACCTCCGTCGCTGCTAAGCATACTGTATGGGAGCGTAAACAGAACGACAAAAAAAGTATCTTTTATTTAAAGGGGGACAGCGGAGCTGGATTATTTTACAATAATAAAATCATCGGAGTGCTCAGTTCCGGACCTCGTGTTGGCAATACAGAAGAACCCATAAAATTCACGAGACTGTATCATCATATGAGATTTATCACAGAAGCTCAGAATCCGCATGGTGACCACAGATTTATGATGATTTTGGATACGCATTTAAACTCGCCATGGATAGGATATACTAGGAATCCTCAACCTCCACGTCCCCATCACGGATCAAGTTCCAGTTCTGCCTAAGGCAAAAAAAAGTCTCCCTAGCCGAAACATTATCATGGGCTACGACCTGGAAAACTTGCGTATTCACTACAGCACGGATTTAGTTTTAATGTTATAATTTCAAGCTTTTTTCTCTTAAATAATATTTTTAATGAAAAAATGTGTAAAACATAAAATAAAAATGCACTTTTATAAATAATTTTTTCTAAAAATTTCTTAATAATGTGTGGTTTCCCGTAAAAAAAATCATGTAACTAATATTAATGTAATCAATTTAACTATAATTTATGACAGTGATAACTTTTCAAAAATATAACTATAAAACTATGTAGTACTAGCATAAATGTTCACAGGACAAAAAGTCACCTTTTTATTTTCAAAATTTTAAAAAAATTAAAAAAAAATTTTTTTTCTCTTTTTTAAACTATTTTGTACGATTTCTGTGCACGATTTGAAATGCACGATCATCTATCCAACTTTGTAACAAAAAAAGGGCTTTTCATGCCTTCGTTGAATAAAACACGGTGTGTAACACGGGAAGAAAAGCTATTTCAGACTCGGGTGAAGTTTTCAGCACTCGTCTTCGAACACCTCACCCTCGCTAGAAATAGCTTACTTTCTCCCCTTGTTGTACAATGTACTATTTTCTGCGTAACAAAGCTTCCTCTTTTGAGGAAGCAAAATAATAAATGTACATTTATGATCTTATTTAATTTACATAACCTTGATGTTATAGCACATTAATAGTTTTTAAAAATATAAAAGGTAGTTGAGTCACGAAAAAGTTCTGAAAAGTATTGTTTTTTTCTTTGAGGAAGCAATAAATGTAATTGAGTCGGAATAAATTTTATATACATTACTATTAAATTTATTTTATTCGACTCAGCGCTCTGAAACTAAATTATAAAAATGAAGCACAATTTATTCTGCTTTTTATTCTTAATTTTAGTCAATCTGCTTTATTACGGTGAGTAAATTAAAATTACTTAATAAAGTTAATAATATAGGATAAATTCTTTGCGTCGTCAGCTTTATTTATATATATAGTTTACAGTATCATAAAAAAATTTAATTTTTCTAAAGTCCTCAAAGAATCTTCGCCTGCTTTTTATAGCGCTGACTACGACAGCATCACCCATAATCAATGGCAGACCTGACTATCGTCACCAGTTTAAGTTCCACGTTTCCATTCACTACAAGTACAAGGCAGGAAATGAGTATGAACAAATATGCGGCGGTAACATCATAAGTGAGAAACACATTCTGACCGTCGCTCATTGTTTCATAACCAAATTAAACAGCAATTTTAAAGAGATTTTCTACCCTCTCGGTAGAACAAAAATTATAGCGGGAACAAATCGCAGGAATGGACCTGGAATTGAAAGA
>UCOM01003556.1:0-17090 GCA_900474385.1 Ormyrus pomaceus | reverse complement strand
ACTAGTGACTTTTTGTAACGATATCCCTACAGGATATCAAAAAAAGTCGGTGTACTCTTAGGATCAGTCACTGTGTATATTCGCGCCCGGGAGAGAGAAAGAGTAAAGCGTCCGGCCGCCTCGTGGCGCGCCGAGCCCGCGGCTAGTAGTGTCCGAGAGAGAGAGAGAGAGAGATAGAGAGATAGAGAGATAGAGAGATAGAGAGAGAGCGTTTTAGCGCGTAAAAGATGGAAAACCCCAGCGCGGGTTAGAATGCGAACTTGCGCGCGTGCATGAATGTATGCACGCAGGATTAATAGGCGGATTTTTCGGACCTCGTGACTTTGTTAAGCCGGGCCGAATTTAGGCAAAAATTGAAGTACGAAAGAGTGTGAGAGAGAGAGAAACTCCGCCATGACAGCGTGCCGGATTGTCACGGTCGAGCGTGATTGGTCGCCGCAATTGTCATCGACGGAGATCGAGAGAGCTTTACGTTCGCGAGTCAGTTCCTGTCCGCCCGCCTTAGAGAGAAGTTCGAGTGTGTCGCGTTCCTTAAGAAAAGTGTTTTTCCATTGTTCGCTGTGTTTTCCGAGATCGCCAACCTGACTCGCCATAGTCAGCACTCCGTTGCGCCCGAAAGAACCCGAGTTTCAACGACAGCCCGACTTTGCAGTCGAGCTTTCCAGCCAGCGAACGAGAGATTAAGCAGCCGAGGTCCAGCCCGACTCTGCAGCTGCAAGCAACGACAACGGTCGACCTGGTGGGCACCTTGCGCCCGAGAGAGAGCGAGAGGAGTGAAAGAGAGCTCAAGGAAAAGCAAGGTAGGACTCAGTTTCGATTTGTGTTTCGATCTGTGTTAGAGCCAGCACGTGCGGCGGCAGCGAGCCGTGTATTGTGTCCGAGAGCGGGAGAGGGAGAGTGAGAGGGAGAGGGAGGAGTGGTGATTTTTATTGTTCATTAGATTTTCGAATTGCGTTCGCGAATTTTGTGTATTTGCGCGTAGTAGATTGTACCTGGCAACGGAGCCAGGTTGGGTCGAAACGCGTAGAATTAGAGCGACCGAGAGAGAAAGGCACGTGACAGCCGAGCCAGGCCTTTGTAGCGATCGGGTGAGCGAACAAGTGTATCAGTGAGAGCAAAAATGCGAAAACTGACAAATAGAGTAAATTTGTGCCTTGACAGCGGCCTCAGGCTTATAAAAGAGAGAGATTTTTGTGTGTGTAATTTCGCGGTCAAATCGATCCTCATTTTTCCCGGCGAGGAGAGTTCAGCGAAACTCCCTTTTGTGAGAAAAAATCTGGCGCGGGAGAGAGTATGAGTGTAATTGTTTTATTTAATAAATAAATTGTTTGTGCCCATGGTTCGGGAAATATAAAATTGCGTAATTTTATATAATCAAATATCTACCACGTCACAAAAGAACCTGTAAAAAATAAATTAAAATTAGTAATAGTTTTTATTTCTTATGTAATAAAAATATAGCTAGTTTGTAATAAAAATAGCCCAGACAGAGGTCTATAGACCCATTTGATTCAAAGATATTGCAATCTTGATTTTTTGACATTGTTTTCGGTATGTAACTTGCCTTAATGCCGGATGACGTATTTTATTAAACTTAAAATAACAAGTACAAGCTTAATAAAGAATATTTCGAAACATTATGTTAACCGTGTAATGTTTAAAATAACGTTATTTTATGTTAATCGTTGGTTACATTGAAAATGACGTTGAATTTTGCAACAAAAAATGTTCTTTTCTTGGGGGGGAATAAAAAATTTTTTCCAATTTTCATAGTTTACAATTCAAAACGCGTTTTTATCGAAACGACTATTTTGAAATCGGTGGACACGGTCATATGGCAAGGTGCGTTTTATACACATAAGAATGTTTATGTGTACGATTCTTATGTGTATAAAACGCACCTTGCCGATCATATCTTAAAAGCTTCTGTACCGATCCGATTCATGTTGAACTTAATTTTACAATACATATTTTACTAGGTCGCAACGTTTTCTTTTTTATTTTTTTTCGCTGAAGACCGATTTTACAGTTACAAAATGGCGCCATTTTTAGGGTAAATATCGTGGTTTTTGCTTCAATCAACCGTCAAAAATTAAAAAAAAATTTTTAAATAAAAGGACAACGTTGCGACCTACATTTACTTCTAAACTAATAATTTTTTCCACCTATTTGTGTTTCCGATGATTTTGGGAGGGGTTATCGTGGACACTTCAAAATTAATATTAATATTAATATTAAATTTTAATTTAAATAAATTAATTTTGAACATTGTTGTACTTTAAATAACTAATAAGAATTAAAAAAATTCTTAAATTTAAGATTACTTCCTGAGATATACGTTACTGTGATGTTTATTGCTACATACATTGCCTTTAAATATAACAATAAGTAATTTGAAGCATTTAAATTTATTGTTAATTGCAATATAGGAACGTTAAGAAAAGGTAATATAAAGAGAATAGAGTAATTTTTAGTGTATAAAATATTTATATATATTTCCATAATGTCATTCATACATTTCATATACATAAGTGATTTTTATTCTATATATTACAGATATATAAAAAATTAAAAAATTAATACCTTTATTTCGCTTTTCTAACAAACTAAATACAAAAGATAATTTTATAATTAAGCAACATTCAGAGCTTCTATTAGTAGTCTACTAACATTCTACACTAACGCATAAATCGCTCGACATACAATAATAATATAAAATAATATAAAATAACATAAAATAATATTATACTTTATAAATACATAAACAAAATTTGCTCATCTTTAGAAGTCTCTAATGCCTAAAAGTATTTGTCTTTATAACGGAGAACCGATAACGACGAAAACTTCTACCTGACCAGTTGAGCATCGAGAATTCGATGTCATTAAAATGCTTAATATATTCAAAAAATGAATAATTAAGTTTAACATAATACAATTAACTATTGTCAAAGTACAATTACTGCTTGTACCTTGTAATAGTATATTGCACATGCGTTAATTTAAGTGCAAAAAATCAATTTTTTGTTGTTAAGATTTTTCACCACTTGCTGGTGTGCACGAATAAAATAAAATAAAATAAAATAATAATATTTCGATAACAGTTGATACACTCAATTAAATAGCTATATAATAAACACACGTAAGTCTCTTCATAAAACTCTCTATATGGATAAATTTGTACACCTCGCATATATGTAGAATAGTATACTCGTTACCTTAAGTCTTGTTAATATTAATTATTATTACAATTAATGCGTGACTGAATAACAATGATGGACAAAAAGTACTTGGCATTCCTTTAAGTTCTTCTATAAAAATTTAGATAATAAACAAACTGTAACCGTGTCTGTAAAATCCGTTCAAAATTATGAAAAATCAGTAAAAAAAACATGAAATTCTTCTTACAAGAATAAAAAAAAAAAAATTAAAAGTTTCCATTAATTTTTTGATTCAGTTATCATCCGGCACTGCGAATTTTCGACGTGCGAGAAACAACAAGCAATAAATAATCATCGACGTTTCAAAAACAAAAAAATCACTAGAATCATTCATCTACCTGCCATCGCTCAAGAATCCCAAGTACTCAGGTCCCATTCGACGGGGCGCTTCAGCCCCCCCCCCCCCCCCCCTGTGAGTCGTCTTTGCGTGAGGCGGTCGACGTATACATATTCCAATAAAATATACATACGAAAAAGTAATATACAATTCGGGAGAAGGAATAATCCTCGGTTGGTCCCTCAGACATCGTTGTCCTCTTGCTTTGGCGGGTGGCGCTTGGCGAGCTCCTCGGCTTGCTCGAGGGCCTTCCTGTGCTCGGACCTCGCGCGCTCGACGTCGTCGGTGTCGACGACGCGGCCGTGCTTACCGATCGGCGCCACCGGGCCCGAGTAACCGACCGGGCCCTCGGGGTTCTGGACCACCTGGACGGGGGCCAGGTAGAGCCTCTTGCGGACCTCGTACCAGGGCTCGGTCTCGCCCTCCTTCGCCTTCTCCTCGCTGGCTTTCACGAGCTTCACCGCCTGCTCGTACGCCTGGAGGTGGGCTTCCTTCGCTTTGCGCACCTGAGAAGAGGGACATGTCGGTTTAGTTGGCTTGGTATACTTTCCTTTTTCGAGGGTGGATCAGGAGTTTGGGAGATTGGATTGCGATAGTTTTACGACTGATTTCTCAATACTCTTGCGATGTAGATTCCGACATCTCCGTTTCAAGTTGAAGTCTAAGAAGAAGATACCTACTCGTGTTACGCGTGTTTTCAAGTCTCTAATGTAATAATGATACTGTAGTGATTTGTAACTGCATTCGTCTCGATTTTGTTCAAATACGTGGTTTAATTGTGGTGAACGTTTTTTACAGTATCAAATGATGATTTGTATTTAAATAGTATTTTTTATTTACACTTTTTAACACGTTATTATTAACAGTTAAAATTAAAAATGGCTCTTGTAGTAATAGGTAAAATCTTTAGACTAAAAAGATTTTAATTCGACCTTAAATTGGTTACGTATATATTTATCGGTAAGCTGATTTACGAAACGTATATTCAAAACTAAATAAACTGCGATTATTTAATAAACTGCATAATAATTTAAATTATATAATTTTTAACATAATTATGTTATAATAATTATTACACAATTTTAAACTATTTTATGAAAACCAAAAATAATTACTAAAAATATGAAAATTACCGTAAAAACTGTGAACCTCAGAAATATCTGGCCAACAGTATTAAATTAATTAATTAAATCACAGGAAACTAAAAGTATCTTTCAATTTGATTTGTCTTACGTAATGCAATATACGCGACCGATTCACTGGAAGGTAATGACAGATACGATACATCAAAGCTTTAGAATTACGGCTTCATTCGAAAGTACAGCACCATGATTTCTTGAAATCATACTTTACTCTTTTTTTCCAATGTTTTTAATATGACACTCATCGAATTTTAGAACGATTTCTCCTAGATAAATAGTTGTCGCAAGAGTTATTTTGCTTGATAAGCTAATTACGTTCTTGTTATATAATTTGCGCAATTAACATTTTGAAATTAGCAAGAATAAGAGAAAAAATCATTTCGAACTCGATTCCAAAGTATTTAATATTATTCAATTGAGGTATTTTAATTTTATACTGATTGCGTCTTAATATAAATGATTTTTTGTTTAATTTAGCGTTATTCAATTCCGTAACTTGTATATTCTATACCTATAATAATTTATCGTTTCGTCTTATGCGACTTTGAACCTCCCAAACTAAAATGAGATAAAAAAGCTCGCGGAACTCTTTGAAACCTCGCCGCCTTATTTAAACTGCGTGCACTCACTTCGGGGGTGTCGAGAACGCGGCCGTCCTCGCCGATGGGCGCCAGGGGTCCCTGATAGTTCTTCTGCTGGACGGTGACGACGGGCTTCGGCGGCTCGACCTCGTTGTTCCCCTCGGCCTCCGCTACTGGCTTGACCTCCTCGACCTTGGCGGGTTCCTCCTCCTTGACCGGCTCGAGGGCAGGCTGCTCCGAGGCCGGGGCCTCGGGAGCGCCCTCGGAAGTGGGCTCGGAGACGGGGGCGGGGGCGGGGGCGGGTGCTTCCGGCTCAGCGACGGGGGCTGGCTCGGCGATGGGGGCCTCGGCGATCTGGGGAAGGGCCTCGGGCAGGGGCTCGGCCTCGGCGATGGCAGCCTCCATCAGCATCGCCATCAGCTCGGGGGTCATCTCGACCGGCGCCACGACCACCGGCTCGGAGACTTGGGGCTCCGCCGGGGGAGCTTCCTCGACCGGGGCTGCCTCCTGCACCGGGGCGGGTTCCTGCTTCTTTTCTTCCGTCAGCTTGGCGTCTAACGCGTTGGCCTCGGCCATTTTCCTCATCAGGTCGATCACCGTCTCCGCGTGGATGGCCAGGTGGTTCGCCTTCGCCAAAGCTACCTCAGGGGTGTCGATCACCCGGCCGTCCTTGGCCAGAGGAGCTGGGGGTCCGTGGTATTCGTGGTGGATGAGGTCCCACTTCCCACCTGATTCCCTTCGTCGCTTGAATCCGGGGAGACGAGCTCCCGACGCCAGCGTCAGGGCGGTCATTACGATGAGGGTGACCTGTTGTAAAAGTTAGTTAAGAAGTGCTAATCGAGCTATAAAAAGAATAGTAAACCCGAGTAATATTTTGAATATTTTTAATGCGATTATACGGTACAGCAAGCAACAGAAAAATTTAACAATTAAGTATTCGTATATTTTTATTCAAAATGTGATTATGTACCATAATAAAGTAAGATGTTTTATTCATTTGTACGATTTAATAGTAATGGTTTAATTGGTGCACCATGAGCAAGAGTTAATGCCCGGAAAAAGTGTTTTATATGTGAATTTAATTTTTCAATTCACTGAGTTCGTGACTGAATAATGTTCCGTTAAAGTGTCTTTATAAAAAAATTAGAAAGTTTGCTTTAATTAAGGTTATGCAACACAAATATGCGCTAAATCAAACATATGTTATTTAAATGAAAAATCCAGAAGCATTTTAGTCACGCGATTCCGGTAAATGTACAATTTTAATTATACTGTTATACAAATAATCAATGTTTAAGTATCCATTAAAACATGGAAAATGTAGTCTCAGGTGAATTTATTTATAGGATTTTCCTGTAATTGTTATAAATAAAATATTATTTAGTTTATAAAATAATTTTTCACGCAAAATCCAAAATAAATATTATGAAATGCAGATCAGTAATATATCAATGAAACAAATAATTTATTCAACTGCAGTGCCAGTTAAAAGATTTCAAGAAATCTTGACCAGACAGCTACTTGAATTTAACCGACGAGCCTCCGGAATACGTCACGAGCAACAGGCTTTACCCCTTTACACTGAGTAAACCGAAAGCCGGTCTTACTAACGATCGGAAACCGCTTGGCGCTAAGTGATCATAGTCAACTGAGTGTTTATTTTATTTTCAAGCCTAATTAATAAAATTGAAATCGTTCGTTGTAAGATTATTCTTACATATTACTAATTACGATTATTATTTTAAAATAATATTTCTTGAGTAATTTTGGAATATATAAAAATACAGAGTTTGAATTTATCAAATGTCTGCATAATGAAAAATATTAAAAATTAAGAAGAGGTAAGCAAAAAGTTTTGCATTTCAATAAAAATATATTTATTTACACTTGAAAATTCAAATTCGAATAGAATTAAATAAATTGGAAAATTTCAAAAGGTTTAAAAAAAAAATTAGTCATAAATTAAAACAAATTTGACTATAATTAATTAAAAATTTAGCTGGCCGTATTAAAAATTTGGAAAATTCATCCAAATAAAATGAAAAAAATTTACTAGATCACTTATGCCTGGGTATACAACGAAAGATAATACTACTCGTCCGTCGTCGAAGCTTTCCAGATGAACAGCTGTCCGGCGCCCGGAGAAAATTCAGAGAAATTTAACGTCGCACTTATGCCGTATACGTATCACTGAGTATCTGCTCGCACCTCGTTCTAAAAATTTCGCGACGCCGATAAAAAGTTACCCCGACTCCGATACCGCAAAACTTTCCCTCAAAATGCAAAAGCAACTTAATTACTGAACTCTGTGTCAGAAACTTACAAACAGTCTCATGGCAAATGGATAAATGTTGAGATGCCGTAGAGGAGGAACGGCTGAATGTGGAGTGCGCTTCGTCATCGGTAGCCGGCAGCTTTTATACCGATCATACGCGCGTATCGGTGCGTTAGAGTAGCCCCTACCCCCCTCTGATTATCCCGTATCCACGTCCGTCCTCCGCGTCTCTCGGTTTCCGCAGCGCGGCGGGCGGGTATCGCCCCCCTTAATTGCCGGCCGCGAATCTAAAATGAAAAAAAGCCGGCTGGAAAACCGGCGGCGGGCCCCCTACCCGACTTTCCGCTGGTGTTACATTGCCACTCGCACTCGCTGGAAAGCGCGCAGACGCGTTACGGCACGCGAATTACGGGCTCGAGGTGGCTGTTTGTTTATTTTGTCGCAGCTCTCCGCGGCCGGAGCGCAAAATTATGTTTGCGTTAGAAAGTAAGAGAGGAGTCACGCATAAGACGCTGGGGTCCGGTTAATCTGAGAGGAGACTTTGCTGCATTCCGAGGATATCGCAGAAGGCAAACGAGGCCGCAGCTGCTCGCCGAGCTTTGGGACTCGGGTAAGTCGGTTTCAAGCTTTTCGCTTTGCTTCTGCATGTATACTATTAGTCTGTCATTTAAATTTCATCAATTATTTTATTTCGGATATTTTTTTATAATTTATATAGTTATTAAAAACCGAAATCGGAATGCCCAACATCTGAAAAAGTCGAGAAAACTCTTTAAAAATTGAAATTAAAACGAACTTTGATTTGCTTTTTGGGAAATATTCATATTTAAATACATTCTAAAATTATTGAATCAGTTTAATTTACATCTTATTAATTTTTTTTAAAGGGACATAATTTTCGGATGGATTAATTTTTTCAATTTAAAAAAAAAAAAAATTAAATCTTGTTTCTCTACTTTTAGTTTCCTTTTTGCGACTTTATCTAATTGTATGTTAGATTCTTCCTTAATACTTAAAACCATACGACCGCCATGCCGCCTTTATATTATAATAATTTAATAATGCATATAATATCCAAAATTTTATTTCAACACGTTAACCCGTTCAGTCATCTACGGAGGACAGATCATTAAATTTACTTATATAATACTGAAAAGCATATTTCGAGGTTTAAATACTTAATTAAGCTTCAGTTTTACTCAAGAAATTATGTGCAAATGAATGTTAGACTTTCTGAATTTTTACAAAGATTAAAATCAAATAACTATAAACTTTTTTAGATGATCCGGTTTAAAAGCAATTACTGTACAATTTTAGATCTTTCTTATACTTATATACTTATAAGTAATTATTTTCCTATCCTAATGGTTTGCACCTATATGTCTACTTTTATTAACAATTTCTAAAAATGTTAATTAGAATTTGATCTCATGGTTAGATCGTCCCAAATTATAAAGTAGTTCCAATTGTTGACAACTCTAAAACGTACGTATTAAAAGTTTAACTAAAATAAAATTTTTAATAAAATATTTAATGTAATACATTCTACCATTATTATGCTTAATATCAATACTTTATTCTAAATAATAAAAAATCATGACTGAAAGGATTAAAGATGAATTTGTTTAAAAAGATGTTTGCAGTTAAAAATTTTACTTGAATGAGTAACTGATCATTAGTAGTAACCTTCTTTTATTCGCACGTTGAAATAGGGGTTACAGTAAGATTTTTTTTTATTTAAAAAAAATGTGTCCAAATTAAGTGAATAAACTATTGTAATTTAATTTCTTTTAATTTATATAAAATAAGGGTTTTGGGAAATTATTTGTGGTTAATTAAGTTAAATTAATTTTAAATTTTACACTGATTTTTTTTATTTAAACCGATAAACGCATAAATTATAAATATTTTCTTGTACATTTTGTGCAGTGTTCTTGAAAGAGCATACATTAATATTAACTTTCCACTTCGATAACTAGTAAAGAATTCGTTCTACATCAAGTCTAAGCAATAATAAATAAACTAGATTTCAGTACTACACCACGATTTGAAGCAAGTTGACTTTTAATTGGATCAAATAAATCATAGGAATGGACTCGAAAATATCACTCATCATATTTTTTAAATAGATCCTTATAATTTTAACACATTTCCTACCGCTAAATTTGCGTTTGATATAATAGATACTTATAATTTTAACACATTTCCTACCGCTAAATTTGCGTTTGTGAAACTTATATACATAAGCAAATAATATTGTTCAAAATGTAAATATACCAAAAAAAAAGGTGCTAATTAAACTCTTTGCATTCCAAGTTAATCAATGGTACCTTAATCTGTTATCTGGTATATTTAATGTGTGTTTAAGTAAATGTATTATTATTTCTTACTTCAACAAATATTTGATTTGATATTTTGTTCTCTCTTTTTCAAAAAGTATATTTCTTGAACTTGTCAGGAGAAAACGTTCGTTTGCTGTACAGTGTATCGAAAATCCTTTCAAGACTTCCCCAATCTTGTTTTTTTAGCTAAATTTATCTTAAGGAGATGTTATTAGATAATCTCTTACTATATAATTAAGTAGCAATTCAATAAAGAAAAAAGATTATGCACTCAAATAAAAATATAATTAAATGAAAATTTTATAATTCCATTAATTAAACAGGCAGTAATAGTCCAATTATTTTTTCAGTAGTACATTTTACAAATTCACTTAATTCTAATTTAGGAATAAAGTTTTTACGTCCAAGTAGCTTCTTTAATTAAGCAGCTTTAGCTTTACAAGTAAGAATAAGATAACTTTTAATTATTTCCCCTTGAATCAATTATACCAATTTTGTATGTTTTCAAAAAAATAGTATGTTTGAAAACACGAATAAAAAAATAATTAGATGGAAAAATTTGCATCACAAAGTAAAGGTAATTTAGTTATCTAAAATTAAAATAAAAAATTATATTCCATTTAAAAACTTTTGTAATATAACGTTATTTAATAAACTGTTATTTAAATAATTTTACTTAACTTTGACTTAAGTAATCATTGAATATGTTATCGAAGTGGATTGTTTTATTTGCATGTTTTACATTAGAAACTCCAAAAATAAGAACAATTTATTATTAAGTAATAAATTTCAAAATTATCCAATCCAAGTGATGTAAAACGATTTTATTACGCGATTGAAGTTTTTTTTAAATTACATGAGCTTTATTTTCAAAATATTTCCGAAATAATTAAGAAGCAAAAATCTTATGTGTAACAAGCTGCTAAATTCTTTAGATACGTAACGTACTCGACTACCTTACATTTCAATCGAAAAGAAAATCACTCTCATTAACCACATCATTTCTTCAAATACATACATTCTAATCAAAGTAAGGATTTTTTACCAGCTCGAAATCATCGGCACACCTTCGCGCAACAAGTCGCAATTTAATCAATCTCGACTGAACTGCCAGATGCCCTGTGAAATTAAAAATCCTGAAAATCTAAGTACGTAATACGTTTAACGAGGCCGTAATAATAGGTACAGTTGCGTAGGACTTGTTTATATTTATCAAAATATGGGTGTGCGCTTGATTCCGACGTAATACGCACTCGAACCTAATTTAGCGAGGGTATAACACCGATGGCTAAGCATTCTTAGCAATGCAAAACGTATCAATTACACTCGTTAACGCGCGACATAAATAGTTGTGCATTTCCTCGTTTTATCAGTAAAAATTTTCCGCGCGCGAGGAATAACATTTTAAGGATGAAAGTGTACTAGTAAGAATGTAACATTCTTGGCACATTTTAATCAAGGATAATACAGTCTGCAATTGGCTGAATGAATAAGCATGTTTAAAGCAAAACAAGGGGGCTATTTATTTGAAAATAAAACTCTATTGATTTGGTTCACTTTTTCCAAAAGAATTTGGGAAGAATTTAGGATTCAGTGTTGCAATGAATGCATAATTGAATTAAGTATATATTTTTTACTGTTGAGTCACTTACGCATTTACCTAACGCGTGTAGTTGTAACGTGTGCAGTGATATTCTACTTATTTTTCTAAAAATCAAGATTATTCAAATAAAAGAATCAAAAACTGATTATAAAATTCATACGATTATCGCACAGAAAATTTTGGACAGGTAGCTCTCCACACTTTCAATTCTATTAAGTAAACTACTTAAACTAAAGTTGCGTCACAGCTTCTTTTTTAAACAAAGTCTGATATAGAAACAAAAATTCAAAACCACACACTTGCTATAATAACTCATTATAGAAAAACTTTTAATCAATGATAGACATTTTTTTTTAAGCGAAATTTAAAATCAATTTTATGAATTATTTGCATAAATGAAAATTTGGGAATTCAAGACATGTATTGGAAGTATTTATCGAGTTAAATATTTTCAATTTTTTTTTATTTTTCTAAACAATATAATTTTTTATATCGAATATGTAACGCGTCTTTTGGGTAGCATGGGAAAAGTTCGGGGGTAATATCGGGCATTAAACATTTTTATTCTCTTTGTTTTTAAGGTTTTATAATGAACAAAAGAATGCATTTTGACAACCCCAATATGCATCGAAATTATTTATTTTCATACATGATTGTAAATTCATTGGTTTTATTGAGGTTTTAAAGAGGTCAAAAACTACTGATGACGTCAATTGCTTATTACATTAACGTAACGTGTCATAATATTATTTATAAAATTATTTCACTAAGTTGATTTTTCATGTTACGATTATTAACAAAAATATTAAATGCCGGTACTGCTCGGCTCTCCTGTAACAACTTTTAAAATAAACTATACGAATATTATCACATTAAATTTTGCATAATAGTTATTCAAATACAAACGTAATGGAAACTACTGGTAACAAATTTCAACTTAGTTTATTGAATAAGTGATACTGCATAATTTTGTCGAATTACGGATCAAGTATATTATTACACTTAATTAATCAATACATTTTATTTATATTTATTGATGACGTATACATATGTCTGAACTTATATTATAACTCTAATAATTATCATAATTGAAAAATGAAAAAAAAATTTGTATTTTGAAAAGTTTAATATGAACAAAATGAAATTCGCTATGCAACATTATCATAAACTAATATAAAACTAATCTATTTTAATCAATATCTAATATATTTTAAGCAACAAATAATTATCGTATTGTTGCCATAAACAAGTGCTATAACCTTCACTTTGAAAGCTGGAAGAATCCTTACGTAAAGTTACAATTTCTTTACAGATAGTATAAGGTGAATGATAAAACGTATTAAAAAACTACATTAAATATAATAAAATATCTAAATGTAATAATTAGTTAAGAATGTCAAAGCATCTTTTTTATTATAAACAAAATAATAGTGACACGAAAATATCGTAATTAAATACAAAAAACAAGATTATATTAATTATATTTTTTTATTGTAATTTTATATTCATATATTGAATTTATGATCAAAAGACAGACCTCTTTAAGTTATTTATTACTGCATTAAAAAATTTAGCCATTTGAATCATTTCAGTCCTAAATAACGTGAAATAGAAATTTCGAAATTTTAGGCTCAGGTAAACGATAATCGATTAGTTACAAGTTTTATAAAGATTTGATTCTATTCAATTTGTACAAAATTTGTATATAAAATGCACCACCAAGCGGAATTAATTTTATTTTTCACGACTGGCGCTTGGTGGCGCACCCTAATCTTTTAAACCTCTCATGTCAAAATTAGCAACCGATGACTATTAGAGGAGCTTGGCTTCGCCTCGGCCGACAATTACTATGTTTAGCCATTTGTGAGTTGGGTTAGCATAGTTTTTTGTTACGCTCTATCATAATCAAAATTCAGTTTTTAAACTATGTTTACGCAGCTGTAATGAAAGTCACCTAATTTATTCAGGACTGTTTTTAATAAAGATACATGATTTTTTTCAAAGTTAAAGTTTTGAGTTTTATATTTACTTTCAGGTTGCGAATTACTGTGCGGTATACTTAAAATATTCAATGCGAATTTAGCAAGATTTCTAAATGAAAGTTCATTTTCCTCAGGCGCATATCTCGATATTGAATGTCAAAATTTACCAATTGGGCTTTCAATACAATTTTTAATCTCTGGATAATTTAATCAATTATTCCATACGTTATGTAAAGAATTATCAGTAATTTCATACTCGGCCATTGTTCTATTAAATATTAAAATAATTTCATTTATAATATTTATGTTGTTATTATGATAATTATTAGAAAGGCCGTTGGTCGGAATTAAAAATTTTTTAATTTTGAATGGTCTCAAAACTTGCTCCAATTGTTTTGAAAATTGTGGAGTATTGTATTTTAATTTATTGTATAAAGAAAGAGTATAATATCTTAAACACATCATGCGAAATTTTCAGCTCAATTGTCTGTGTTTTCACCTATATCTACAAGTATATGTAAATAATTATTTTCTTCTTGAAAATAGAGTGAGAAAAACAACATTCGTATTTTGTTGCGCGGAGGTTAACAGAAGCTTTCCAGAAACCCTAACAATATTCGTACATACCCTTTTCCCTCACAGAACAACAATTAAAAAATGAATTCAATTAATTAATTAATTGGGATCTAAAATTAGTAAGAAAAAAAATGTACGTACAAAAAATAGAAATAAAAAATTGTTCCGATAAAAGGAAAATTTCAAACATTAATAAAAGGAAAAATTCTAAAACAATACATTAACCCTATAAAGAAAAATAAAAAGGAAAAATTAATATTAATATAAAAAATTAAAATACCTTTGCAACTAGCTCTGACGAAAAGTCTACAGCTTGTAGACTTTGATGAGACTGCGCTATCTGCTCAGCAGCTAATTTCAAAGAAGTACACTCCACAGAATTATAAAACGACGTTTTCTAAACGAAAAACCTCTTTTTGTTTCAAAATGCTAAATTTGTTTCCAAATAGTAAAGTTTTTATTATTTTTAACGAAGTTTAGCACTATTTTTAGTTAAACGTCCGAATCGAACGAACTGTCAAACAGTAATGGAGTTAGCCGCGAAATAAACAATTTTGCATTAGCAGCGCGACCGCGTTCAAATTGTTTAAGTTAGCTAAACAATATAGAGGGTCTCTCAATAGTCTATAGTGCGGGTTCGACTCATTGTTTGAATTCAAATCTATACTACGGGTTCGACACTGTTTCAATTCAGAAAATTTGATGATGGCTGATAAAAAGAAATTTTTTTCGCCCTTGCAGCGAATTCAACGAATAAAAATTTTGAATTACAGCAGCACCGAATTAGAATACGGCAAATCCTATTTAAGGTAAGTTCTAAAAAACACTAAATTTTATTTGCTATTTGATCAAATTTAAAACTTTACTAAATTTAAAAAAGTAAAAATAAAATTTATTTTTTTATCAAAATAACTTACTTATTTAAAGAAATTTGTAGAAAAAAGTTGTTAGAAGTAGACACGTTTAATTAAAATAATTTAATTTTTGTTTTCTTTAGTGATATTTTATTAAATTTATTTACTTGACAACTTTTTTCTTTTCATATTACACATGTGGTAAAGTGGCAGATTATATAGAAGTAAATACTAGTCTTATGCGTTATCACCCTTTGAAGTTTTTAGTCAGTAAGATCAAGTAGCAAATAAAATTGACATTGTTTCATTACATATGACAAGAAAAAGGTTGAATAATTTTTCTGAATTTAAAAAAGCAAAAATAAAATTTACTCTTATCAAAATAACTTAATTATTTAAAGAAATTTGTAGAAAAAAGTTGTTAGAAGTATACAAGTTTAATTAAAATAAGTTAATTTTTGTTTTCTGTAGTGATAGTTTATTAAATTATTTTACTTGACAGCTTTTTTCTTTTCGTATTACACATTGTTAATACGTGCACGATCTTTTGTGTACGATAATTTTCTCTGTGTACAATATTTTCTTACAAAAAATGTGATTACGGCATTGTGGATATAAATGTTGTGTACAACATTTGAATTTGCTTGGATATTTCTTTTAATAGTTGTGCACAATATTCTGCTTTCCACTTTTGTGACCTATAATATTCTATAAATAACAAAATTGTGCATAAAAATCAGATTGAATTTATAACTTGTATTAAAATATTAGAATGTGAAGAATATAACTTAATTTTATATAGAATTTATATAATTTTTTCCCGTTCTCAGTAGATATTGACAGAAAACGATCCGGAAATGGTTGTAAAAATGAATTAGAGATAAAAGACAATTATACGAACACGTGAATAAAAAAAACTTCCATTTATAGAATACAATTTTCGAATAAAAATTAATCGTTTTTACCATTTTTCAATTTCTTGATTTCATGAAAAACGATTTGCAACATTTTTACTTGTAAATTATAGATCGTACTTTTCGGAAGGAAAAGAATTTAAATACAATTTTAATTAATAATTAAGAAGTTCGTAACACTTCATGATTTTATTTATAGACGAAACAAAAAGAAACCGGACATAGACCGAACAATACATAATGCCCATCCTCTTACATACATCTCAGAAGTACTAACGAGTCTTCCAGAATTTACGGAAACAGCACGCATAAGATGCCACGGTCGGCCATTAGCCAATCAGTTCCTCGGCTCTAAAACCCGCTACATCCACAAAAAAGCAGAGAAAGTGCCGGAAAATCGTCCGGCCCGCGCGCGGAACTCGGCTAGTATATTCACCCACTCAGCTCCTTCGAGCGAGAAACGGGTAACGCGATAAGGCGAGCCGATCCTTCGCTGAGCTCTTGATATTGGGATTGCGCAATGTAAACAGCGGCACCGCGGCGGTCAGCGTACGCAATGGTGGACACGCAATTCCAGTGAGATTATTACGGAGCCCCGGATAAAAAGAAAACGACCGATCGGAAATCGAGGCGATATACGCGGTGATTAGCGGCGTTTTTTACTCGGGTGGCGAAATTTCATGCGAGAGTTTTATAAAAATTGCAGTGTCGGCGCTACGCGCGGCGCTAACAGGAATCCGCGGTTTTATCGACCGATATTTGCGATTGATTAATTCGACGTGTCCGAGTGTAGGTGAAAAGTTCTTCCTGGCAATGACTGCCGTCGAGAGTTTTTATGATGGCGAGTTACCGTAAGTCAGATAAGTGCTACTTAGGCAAGTGCAGGATTTTTCTGAATTAGAGGTAAATAGGGAAGTATTTTCCGATAATATACTTGTCAAAAACACGGGAAAGCGATATTTCGTTAAATACTTTTTTATTGGCCACTTTTTGTTTATGCAGTTATGCAGTAAGGTGTAATTATTGAATTAAATAAGGAAATTTATAAATTTATGTTAATTTGATGAGTTTGCGGAAGCTTAATAGTGTTCTATTACCAAGATATGATTAAGGTGGTTCTATGGTTTATTGACATATTCAAGAAATTAAGACTTTGCAAGCAATAGTGTAAAGTACGTACAATACAAACATCTAAATTTTCAGACCAGTTAACGTGCAAAAATTTGAGAAAACGGTGTTTGAAATGAAGCTCTTAAGCGTAGGCTC
>UCOM01003555.1:0-17130 GCA_900474385.1 Ormyrus pomaceus | reverse complement strand
AGCCCTGTTAGATGAAAATTCATCCATCGGTTCATTCTGGAGTTTACGCCAATGCAAAAAATTTAAAATAGCAATATCTCTGGATCAAATGGGCCTACAGAGTACAGTTTGGGCCCATTTGATCAATATATGCTATATTTTTGATGGCTATTTTAAAAAGAAACCATAATCATATAGATTTTTTGTTTCAGGTCTTTTTATAGGAGGGAAAAATCAGTATATAACCCCCTTGATTTATTTTCACGAACAAGAGAAGCACGTTGGGAAAGCATAGTTTACAATAAAAATGCGTGAATATATGGATGTTGGTTAAAACGAGAGTCTATTTCATTATTTATCCTGAGATACAGTTATGCAGTTATACAGTTTATGAATATAGTTAAAAGTCATGGATCACTGCCTTCGACCTTAATACTTTCATTGTAACTAACAAAATAAATCCATGATCCATTTTACTTTGAATTCTTAAAAAAATATTAAGTAATTTATTGCAGATCTTTAAATTTTGAATCGGTAATCATTCCTTTTTATAATTCCTTTTCTCATAATATATCTAATATTAAACAATAGTAAACAATTTTTTTATGTTTTACCCCTAAAATCATTTTTATGAAATAGTGAGAATAATATCAATATCTATATATATCCTATTAATACATCACATTCGGTTCACTGTACAATTTTTATTTCGAATTTTAATCGTAAACATTGCAACGTGGATTCAGGCACGCTACGAAGTACTTACATAGGTAAGGCAAGGCGTCAGGAGCCGCGTATGTCCGAACATGATAAACAAATAATAAAAACGGGAGAAATCCACGGTTTTGAGGAGAGAGCCGAGAAGGATCACGCAAACGTACACGCGGTCTCCAGCAAAGAGGTATTAATATAGGCGATTAGTAATAGTCTTCCAGCTCTGTGCCAACGAATTAGAGCTCCCTGCAAGATCAAGCCGGAAAGTCAGCGGAGCAACCGCCAGGCGATGGTCGCTCACTACCAACCAACGCAGGTTACGAGAGCGAACTCCAGTAGAAAAGCAGTCGATCAGCCGGTCGGCGCAGGCAATTCCAGCCTAAGATGCCTTAACCGACTGTGCGCGACTTCGTGACGCGTTGCGCTAAACAAGCGCGAAAGCAAGATTAATATGATGTATAGGCGCGTTGACGAGGCCTAGTAGCTAAAGCGAAGTTACGACGTACAGCCAAATTATCATTTTGTCATTGAATTTTAGTTATCAAATAAAGTTAAGTATTGAATTTTAAGGAAACAGAAAGTATTATTACTCGGCAAATAAAACCTATTTTGCGTCTCCGCGTTCCTCTAAAAATTGCAGAATCGACGGCCTCGAGCTTCGCGAGGTGCGGTAAGTGTAACTGGGAAGACGAGCAAAAAAACAAAATTCATTTTTTTGTTAACGAAGGCATCTGCCAGTCCCGCCCGACGGATGCCTTCGTTGGCCGATTCAACGTTACAACATTTTAGAAAAAATGTAAAGGTGAAATGATTTAAAATATTTCACTACTTTGATGTCCGCGAGGAAGAGTGGCTGATATTCAGCTGCTCTTCCGAAACGCCTTTTTCTCCGTAGAGAGCCACTTGCAGTTGTCGGCTGAAAAATCGTCTTATTTTATTTTGTTTATAAATCTACCATGCTCTACCGGATTACTTTATTTTCTTAATTTAAAAGAAAAAACGATTGTATTTTTTTTTTTTTTTTTTTTTTTTGTGAGTTTCCTCGCCTTTCCTGTTTCCCTTTTGATACGCCCTTTCATCGCGAAGTAGCGTACTTCAACTTGTCTTCGAAGACATTCTTCGAGTTTTTACCTTCAAATAGATTTAATTTAATTGCAGCGGAAACTCCTATCTCATTTTTCAAATCAAATTGCAAAGCATTTCACACTAACTGAGTACCATTATTGCATTGCATGTCTTCGTATAAAGTCACATCGATTCTTTGCTACAAACGGGTGGCATCGAATAAAGTTCGTTCCATTGCTCGGGGTTTCTTTATTCGGTACTTTCCTACTGAACTCAGAAACCGGATATTTTTTCCGTACCCCCACATAAAATGCCCATAGTTTTCGCTTTGCATATTTTGAAGGCATCGGCGGTGTAGATATATTTTACATGCATCGTGAAAATTCCCTTTGCTGCTTTCCTCGTCGAACGCAAAAAGCTCAGTTGACATTTATTTTGCACGAAGTACCGAAGCGTTGAAGGCCGTTTTATTTTACTTATACGAGTATCTTGAACAAGATCTCCAGGATTTCCGATACGTTCGTTTTTTACTTGAAAAGTAAAAATTTTCTAATAAAATGAATTTATAGCTTTTGTCACTGACTTTTTTTTATATTTTAACAGTAAAAATCTAATAGAAGAGAAACATTGTATAACAAATGTATCAGGATTTGTTCAACCATGACACTGTTATTTACCGAAGGTTATAGTAATTGTATCTCTCAATTTGAACTTTTTATAAAAATGATTGATTAAAACTCACATATTAATGCAATGTGTACATGCACATTGTGTACACTATTTAATATGAAAATTCAGAAAACTGAGTATTATAAAAAATTTAATATTAAAAACAGTGAAATGTAAAAGAACTTTATGAGTACTGCCCCCATCAACAAATGTCCATTCCTGTAATATGAGTTATTAAATTAAATTATTAAATTTAAGAACAATTAAACTTTAAAAAAAATTCTTAGAAACGAATATTCTGAGAACAAAACAATGGCATCACAGATAGTAATCAAGCACGAAAAGCAATTGCACTACATTTGAAATTCTGGATATTAGCTAGAATAGAAAGAGAAACCTCACGTGCACTGCAATTTCGAACGCTGAAAATACTTTTTTCCACATTTCGTTCTCTACCATTTCTTCTAAATATTCATGGAATGTAATTTCTTCTCTTATTATTACTCTGCGCACAACGCTGAAATTAAATGTGCGATAGTTAAAAGAACCAAAATGAATTAAAAATTATTAAACGTCTGGCAGCAATTAAAATATTTTGAATGAAGATGTACTTCGCATTGCGTCTGTGCGAATTAAAAAACCTTAATATTAATCTACTATACCTTGAGTTTTAAGTTTTTGTCGATCGCATCAAGAAAAATAAATGTGAATGATAGTGATATTCTCCATGAGTGATTAGCACATATTTTTCACCGATATTATCTGTTTTGCTACTTCACGTAATTGTTGTGAAACTCTCATGTGAAATTGATTAGAAATTGCTAGAATATATTGACTCTTTCAACTTGAATTTTATTTCACATTAGAATTCAATAGTGTTTATTTTATTAATTTTTTTAATTAATTATATTTAAGTTACTCATTTTATTACTATGCTATACAAAATTTTTAATAATGAGACCGAGAAAAAAGAAAACCTTAATAATGAGTAATATTACTACTGGCACACGGCCAAAGAATGAAAAAGAAATAATATATGCCCTGAAGGAGGAAAAATGTACATCTCCAAAATTGTTAATGGAAAGATAAGCTAGCTGAAAATTAAACACGTATAATAAAAGTTTTTCCTACGTATTAAACATTTTTCTTTAACTTTTCAACTTGATATTATTTTTAGTTTTTAAAACGGTTGAAAAGAAATCCTTTTAACATTGTCTGGAATAAAACATTCTTGTATAAGTTGAAAATTACCATTACACTTACAAAAAAGCAGGAAGTGAGTATAAGATGTAAAGAGGATTACGTGCAATTCTTCTTTTAATCCTGTGAAAATAACTTTTTTCGACTAACTTCTAAATAAATTTTTATACAACACTGGCAGAATTTTCGAGTAAAAATTACCCCCTAAATTAGGCTAATCGCAGGACAATGCGATTTTCTGAATAATATTTAGCCCCTTTTAGAATAACATTAACTCTAATAGAATAATTTTTACTCTACTTTCGAGTAAATTTTATCCAGAAAATCGCATTGTCCTGCGGTTAGCCTAATTTGAGGAGTAATTTTTACTCGAAAATTTGTAAATAAATAGTGTATATTTTACGGTATATATACTACTTGCAATGGTGTATGCCATCTCTAAAATAATTCGATCTGAATGTTTTGACATCAACTATTCTTTCGGAAATTTTCATATATAAAGATAATACATTCTAAATTTATAACAGTCAGATTTTTTTTTAATTTATTTTAGTTTATTTATTTAATGTCGCGTCCCCCATATTGGGTATTAGCGACTCAAAGTATGTCATACAAATATTATGTTATTGTCAAGTATTCAAAACCGTTTGGACGAATAATTCTGCAGCTCTTATATTTATATTTATGCACTCTATAAAAAGTACTTAAAGTATTCTACATTTAACAAAAAACAAAACTAAATCAAATTATTTATTTTATATATGTGGAGCATAAGTTAATAAAATTTATATCAAACTATTTATATCAAATAATGCTTTCATTTTAAACGTCAACAGTATCATCAAGAAGGTATTTTACCAGAAAGATTAAATCTAAAAATATTCTAGCTAATAGCCATTATAATTAGAGTAAAAACGTTAAAATAATTTTATTTTAAACAACGCAGTATCGAACTTACAATTAGCGCCTTATAGTGCATTCGCACTCCGCACTTGCATAATGAGCAGGACCCGAGTGGGTCTCTTTATTCAAGCTATCGGGTACGTACAGTTTATTAGGTTGCGCAAGCGCTTAAGCGCGTAGCTTTATTAGCGCGGCTAAACCAATACGTATAATGCGTTTTCGTGTCCCCGGAGAGGAAGAAAAGCGCAAAATCGCAAACTAAGGGAAGAGAAAAAAAAGTCGGCACTCGGAGAGAGAGAGAAAAAGAAGAAAGGGGAGCGACGGCCGACGGAGGCTCGTAAAACTTTAGGCGCGCGTATTTAACGTCTGCGACAGACTTCTGGGATTCTGAGATATTTACGATTATTTTCGCACCCCTTAATCGGACATTTCGATTCCCGTCGCGGTGCTCTTTTGTAAATTAGAAATCCTGCCTGGCGGCCTTCGAACACGAAAATCGAATCTGCGAAATTGCGTGAAATTGATATTTCCGAGGGAGGGCTGCTGCCCCTGGGCTATGTGTGCACTATATATAGACATGAGCTTCGCGTCGCTCACCATTCCTAGAATTTCGAAGCGATTTAACATTTGAATTCGCTTTTGCGCAGCTAGTTCTACTCACAATATAAGGTATCCAATTTTTCCAGACTTGTGAGCTGAGCTTTTCGAATGCTCACGAAATATAGTATGGCATATTGTACTCTGCTTGTTCTGGGCTGCTGTAAAGCTGCACGTGAAAAATGGCTGAATGGGTGTGAATTATTCAAGAAAGTTCAACTACAAATGACATTTAATGGTTTTTTAAGGCAATAAGCAAAAATATGATTTTCTTCGCACATACTTCGTAAGTAAATCGAAGATAAATATTTAGAAAAATTTGTAATTATTTCTTAACCTTTTTTCGAAATATAAACGTATACATGTAGATATTCTACGAAAGCTGAATTTCTTTCAACTCTTGCATGAGTTATTAATATGAATAATAATAAAAGGCATTAAAAAATTATATATGCTTTGCCACAAGTATCGTCAAACTCATTAAGCGCGGTAAATCAGAATGTATTGTTTGTCTGAGCAAGAGCATATTGAGAGATTCCGTACGTGCGATAGAGACAAAGGGCGAGTGCGCTCGAAGCGAAAACACATTAACAGCGAGAGAGGGGAAAACGGTGGCGCCCGGCGCGTGTCGAGCACGCGCCCATTTTCGATCTGGGCTCTAAACTTGCTCTTGATCCGGCAAGTCTTCGTCAATTCTTCGGGGCGCAACTTGAAAGGAAGGCGAACGAAGGGAAGCCCCGAGAAAAAGTTGGTAAAACGTGAGGAAAGGAGCGAGGAAGAAAGGCGGACCGAGCGAGTCCTATAAGTACTCGTGCGCGTCAAGTGCGCTTTAATTGACGGTTAAATTGTTGATACTTAAGAATATTTCATTATTGTTCTGTAATATGCGTATAATTATGAGTGGAAAGTTCACGCGCGTCATCCGAATATAAGACCTTGAAGCTTATTACGGTCAAGTGCTCGTGTGGAAATTTCACAAGAAGTGCACTCGCGAGCGGATATAGTATTCAGAGCCGTGACATGTAACAAGAGAACACTGCCCGCGGAGTCTCGAAGACGAACTTTAAACCAAAGAGATATTGGCACGTGCATGAGTAGCTGCAGTGTAGTATTGCAATCCGGTAGCTGCGACACATGCGCAGCTAAGATCGAAAAGCCAATCATAAATTGAGGAGCCGGATCGAGAAATTAGCCCAGTGCTCGGCCGCGGCCAAAAGACACGATAGTAGGGTCGATTTTTTATAAGAAATGTAAATCAATTTTTAAAAAATACTACATGTACAGCATAAATAAATACAGTTTTTTCACATTTATAAGTTTTTGATTCGATAAATAGTTTCCGAGATAAAAAATAAAAACTGCAAAATTTTTGTCGATCGGAATCATTAAATTTCAAAACTTAAATTACTGTATCTCCGTGATATATTCATAAATCAATTTGAAATTTTCAGCATAGATAAAGTAACTACTACCGATGCTGAAAGCATTATTAGAATAATAATATTCTGCGTCAGTATAATGAGATTTAATTAATAAGTGCTCTACCCAAAAGGTTAGATTTCTCATGATTCGCCGAGAAAAAGTGTGTTATGAAACTTCTCTTTGAAAAAACTTTGAGCGAGAAAATTGTTACTCGATGCATAAAGAAGTTTTTTCACAAAATTTTACATTGATTTGATGATTATTAATCCAGATAGAGCGATTTGCTAATAACGCTTTTAGCATCGGTAGTGTTTACTTTATCTATGCTGAAAATTTCAAATTGATTTATGCATATATCACGGAGATACAGCAATTTAAGTTTCGAAATTTAATAATTCCGATCGATAAAAATTTTGCAGGTTTTATTTTTTATCTCGGAAACTATTTATCGAATCAAAAACTTATAACTGTAAAAAAGTTGTGTTTTTTATGCTGTACATGATAGTACTTTTTAAAGATTGAGTTACAGACTTTAAACAATCGACCCTACTATCGTGTCTTTTGGCCGCGGCCGAGCGCTGGGCGTGTTTCTCGATCCGGCTCCTCAATTGGAGCAATACAGGACAACGGTTAGCCCAGAGAATGCAGATCAGTATAGAATAGGGTTCGGGTCAATTCGGTAGAGAAGAGGAGACAAGTAGCCGAAAGCCAATCGATCCAGTTAATCATCTCGACCATCGAGATGTTAAGTGAAGTTATCGAATTAAGTAACTTGTGAAAGCCAATGCTTAAGGTTGAATATCAGCGTGGACTTTAAACGAATGAGCTGAAAAATTGGATTTTTGAAACAAAAACTATGTAAAGTAAATTGCTTTTTACAGTAATTTGCACCGTAATTTAATTTTACAAAAGATCTTTTACATCAAAATTTTACCATTTGGTAATAACAGGAATTGCAATTCAAAATGTACGTGGATAAATTGTAGATTATAAATATTTACAAATATTAGTCTCGTAAAAGATATGCATGCGATAGAGAGATATAATTTAGGCAAATGCATCGATTCTATAGCTCCCATTTCTAGAAGTATAAACGAAATTCCAGAAATTTATGAACGCATGATTGTTATGGCGCTCGTAAATTTCTAGAGTACAACTAGCTCATTTTTTCATTAGAATATCAATGTAAAAGAATTTTTACTTATAACGTATAAAATGGAAGAGTGCTTTTATGGCACGTTAACAATTTGAGATACTAAGAAACAAATCTGCTGTTTAACATATTTTTATATCAAAACTTTACATTTTTACTTCTTTTGCCCTTCATTTTTGCTTTATTTCTGTAGCAATTTTCAATTTTAAATAGTTTGATCAATTTTTTATTGCGAAATGCTTTCACAGAAATCCCATTTTTCCCAGAGAAGAAAATTCTGGTATAAAAATCATTTTGCAACAGTCTCACTATCATAAAAGCTATTCTTTTATTGAAAGTGCTTTCTGATGTATGATTCAATCTATGCAAGAGTTCTCCTAAAGACGTTTTTTTCTAATTAAAAAAAAAGTATTTTTATAAAAGCGAGAAAATCTAAGTGCTTTAAAAACTGAAAGGAAAAGTTGAAAATAATAATAAAATTTCTTAATGCATTTCTTTCAGTTGCCTTTGCCTTTTTACAGTTAACAATAACAAATAAAATTAGTATAAAACACAATTTTTAATTTTCTTATTAGTGGATAAACGGCTGCAATTAATCAGCATTAAAAATGAGACGGAAAACTTTCTTACAAGCGCAGACAGCCTATCCTCTTTATCAGAGCGGAAGGAAAAAGCCGTAAGCTGTGGAGTTAACCACGACCGTGCAGTTGCAAAACAGCCCTTTTATACTTGGAATATGAAAGTAGCGCGCGGCTTGGCGTCGGCCTTAAAATGGTCTATCCGGGAGAGCTGCTCTTAAATGCGGCACTTGAAGCGCTGCGCGAGATCATTCTCAAAATGCCGAAGCATGAAACCTATATGCATTAAAAAGAACAGAAGAAGGAAGAAAGATCAGACTTTCTCTTGCAGAAAGTGAGGACGACGTATAGAGAATACCGGTTAAGCGTCGACTTGCCACTTATTGGTTTTTCTGTGTCTATTCAGCTGTTGCTGACGCATTTTTTCTCTTTCTTGGTGATACTTCCTTGTCGGAATAAGACAGGCACTGTCAGAAGGGGTGAGGAGCATTTTCTTGTACATGATACATATAGCTTTAAAATTTGTAGAATTTTATTCTATTTTTAAGATTTAAATTCCATTCGGGGAAACATTCTTTAAAAGATAATTAATGTGAATGTGCGCCTCAAGTTTGCTTTTTATCAGTTCTATTTTTACATGAAATATCCACGATGAGATTCTCTCTCGTTAATAAACTAATTATACGGATTCTAATACGAAAATTTGCAATTTTTTGCTTTCCCTTCCCTTTTGAAAATTCAGCGTATAGTAAAACACACGAATAATTTAAAATCGGGTCATATGGTTGACGTATTGCACTGAATAACTCATTAGCTTCATAAATCACTCTCAACTTCATTCTACTTTTTCTTACAGTTCTTTTTTTGTTTCTTTGCTCAGATGTTCATGCAGTATTTATAGGAGGAATTAACTCCCAAATTACTGCCAGCTGTACTAATAAATTTTTCTTTACCTTTTCCCAATATATTTTTGCGCCAAATAGAAAAAAGAATAAAACGCTGAACGATAAATATAAAATTTGTGTGTAATAAATTTATTGTTATTTTCTTTAAAAATATTTATTCGACTTATAATTTTTTAAAACGAGATTTAAAATGAGCAGATTATACAAGATAAACATTTTTTATAAAAAAACACAAGATTTTATTTCATTTTGGTATATTTACTTCATCAACCACAATCATTTTTAAATCATTTCTATTTAACAATGAATATTGTGCTTGAAAGGTTTGATTTTTAATATTCTGAGAAGCACAATTCGATGGATGGGCCCAGTTGTTCTTTTATTGATATATTTTGTAAAAGAATTATTACCAATAAAACTTTTGAAATTTATAAAAAATAAAGTAGTTTCGTGTATTCTAGATCATTTTAAATATAATTCTTCTACTATCGTAAGTAACGGTTTTGATTAACTTCCATTTATTTATTATTTTTTTTTTTTTTTTTTTTTGTTAAGAATTTCATTTGCAAACTGAAAATAACTACTTTTCAATTACAATGGTAATCAAAAATAAAGAATATTAGAAATCTATACACGTCAGATTCGCGTATGATTATTGAATATTTTTGAGAATACGTAGGTAGTTTTTAAGTACGAAGATGAAAACAGAATCTTTGAGCCTCTTATCACTTATTATTATGGTCCGTGTTATTATCTCATGTCATAATCATAGGATAATAATATTACCACGATTAATTACAGAGATGATCATACATACCGCAAGCGGACGCCGACGTTAATTCTCCATGATTATAGTCTCGTATGGTGATAATGAATGGTAGTCCAATATATCCTTGACTTCTTGTAACTAATTTTATTTAATACTAAAATCTGTTATTTTAGCGTATTAATAAACCTACTGTAGTGCTGTATACTGACAAATACTATTTTAATTTACGACTTATCCTTTACGACTACATATTCTTTCCGCAATAAGTTCATAAAAGTTTTACAGTTTTAATTATACAGTAAGAGAAAGAATTTTACTTTAAAACAAATTAAGAAGTAGAATTTTTTCATTTCATCATTTCATCAGAAATATTTAATAAAGTCTGTTTACTTAAAATTTTTAGAGAATTTGAAAGATAATATAGTTTTCAAAAAATATTTCATAAGATCACTGTACAGTTAATATCTAATTGGAAAGAAAAAGTTTCGAGTAATTTATATCCATGATGCCAAAACTTTTAATTTCAAATATCCCAAGGTTCTTGAAATTAAGAAAACACCTGACATAATATTTAGAAATAAATTTATTATACCTTAGTTTAAAAAAAAGGATCAAACATTTGATAATCTTTGACACAGTAGCATCCAATCATTTAAACTATATTACACTCGTCATTCCATCGCGCACAAATTGTTTAATCTCTTTTGATCGTCATTAGTGCTTGTGGACTCAATCAATCAAATAACATTTAAAAGTATTTATATATTTATCTTAATGTTATGTCAATAAGTTGTTAGTATTACAGGCAAGCATAATTTTGATGACATCAACATTGGTATTTTAGCTTGTCAACACTTATACAACAATCTTAAGTACAGGAAATCAATCATTATACAATTAAATATTATACACACTTAGAGCAATATTCACATTTAATAAAGAGCTCGCTCTCTCTTGTCACGTGTTGTTCTTTTGCAGTGGTATCATTCTGCTTCCTAATCGACCTAATCTCCCGGCACGTTCTTTGTCGTCTGAAAAAACAATATAAAGAAAACTATACATATTTTATAAGTAAACTCGTTACGGGAATTGTATTTTTGGTATGTCGTTTGGGTTAAAACGAGTAAAATTAATGAGTTCACTTTTGTTTATACTGACATGTATACTGTGCTCTTTCTTTATTTATTTATGTATTCGTTCCATTAAGGTGAAGGGGTTGGAGGTTAGATTAATCGAGAAACTTTAAAGTCAATATACTCTACTCGATGGCAAAGAGACGTTTCAATAAAACACTTTTATGGATCATTTTGAAGCTTTTCGTATATTGAACGTAACCTCGAAATCTTTGCACTGTTATAGTTTTCCCAACTATTTAATCTTGCAGCTAAAAGCTTTTCCCATCCCGTGAACGAGAGAGAGGAGGATTTTTGTCCTCTGCCTTTGTGTCCGAGAGGGGAGCAAAACTAATATATCAATAACTTCGCATTTATTAAACACGCACTTTTGCATTCATTATCATTGATTTTTTTTTTCTTTCAAAACGTTAAGGCATAAGATCGAATATTGAATCTTTTGTATCGAAAAGTAATGTTCATATTTCTCCTTTAAGTCTTTTGTATGATCACCCGACCCTTGGAAGCTGCGATCACACTCGGAAAGTAATTTTCACCCCTAGGTGAGAAACGGTCTTTTAAATCAGATTCGTCACAAGGGTAGAAAATGGAATTTTTTTTTGCGCAGGCAAAATTGAATTTTGGGGCGTAGTATTATATACTGTAGTAATAATTTCATGAAATTTTATGTGTTAATTTCTCGTCGCCTTATAATATTTAAAAAATTTTCTGATTTATTTTTCTTTTTCAAATTAATCAACAATTGACACTTTAATAGCTTGATGCTCGAGTTTGGTATATGGATTTAAAGTAAAGACTTCGTACATTTTTATAGACCAAGGTCTATAAAAATGTATGAAGAATAAAAAAAAACAATAATACTTTATTTGCCGATGTATTTTAGAATATTTGAAACAGAAATGCAAAAATATTTTAACCTGCAGACCGCCGGCATTTTTTCTTCTAGGAAAGTGATACTTTACCGGAAATTTCCATACAAGTGTTACCCAACTAGTGGTAGATATGTGCCCATCACCGCATGACGCCTAAAGGCGGTGGTATAAGCATATGCTTCAATTTTCGGGAATTTTTTACTCGACAACGGTGTATTTTTGTGGAAAACTTGTAAGAACCTTTTTTGTACAGAATTTGTGAAGAAATGCGATAGAATTTTTTTGTTTTGAGAAAATTGAATTTTCGGCTTTTTTCCAGAAAAATCGTCGACAGAAATGTTCGGGTACTTTCCTACTTGTCCAGTTTTTATGCAAAAATCAAAGGTGTAAGTTCATTTAGATGACAGAATCGTATTCAGCCTAAAGGCGTCATGCCGACGGACAGAAAGTTAATATATATTATTTTTAAAACTTTAAAATTTCTCGGATTAAATTAGTTTACTAAAGTTCAAACAAGATAACATATGCTGTCCTATTTTATTCATTTTCAGAAAGCTGAAAGTTTAAGTATCAGACGCCGACAATTTTTCAAGTTCGAGTAAAGTGTATATAATCGCTCAAACTTTTATGAATTTCTTAACTAAACGCGAACTTGCTTTTAAGAATTTTCGATGCTTCATTTTTTTTAAATAAAAATGGTTATTAAATAGTATACTTATTGTAAATAATATAATATTTTCAGAGAAAAACATTACACTAATAAAATCAGATTATTTAATTGAATCTTCAGATTACTTTTAATCATCGAAATAAAAATAAAAGAAAACTTTTAAACACCGGAAAGATTAATTTATTAATATCAGAAAGTACATTCGATTGAATCAATAACAACAGAATATATAATTCGGTCCTTCGAATCCGCTTAACTTTTTTACGTAATAAATGAATAAAAGTGGTTATTGATTTACTGCACAGTATTTATTCAATACTTCAATGAAATTGGAGAATATGAACAGTAGAAGTAATGTATTTTAAAGCAGATCTCACTATAATATATACCTTTTATAACTTTATCTTATGAAATAACGACTAGTTTAAAAAAAAAAACTACAATGTTAAAACACCGACTTTTGCAATTCTGCTTAAAAAAATGTTTATAACAAACATTTAACTTCAGTTATAAAAAATGATTAAAATCCTAAATTAATTTTTTTCTTAAAATCTTGGCTAAAAGTTTTTGGTGAAAACAAAGCTTTTCTTTAACGACAACGTTAATACATAAGAATGCCTTTTTTTGAAATTTATTTATATTATACACATTTCATTAAAACATGAGTGTGTTTAACTTTATTATGCAACGAAATTAACTAACTACACCTGTTTATAAAAAAATTATGAATTATAATATGCAGCCTTTTCAAGAGTTACTCGTGCACAACTTGAATTGCACGCTTCAAGATCAGACTTTACAAATCCTCATTTGTGTTAATTCTTCAGCTAACATACTTAAATGTGAACAAAGGAATGAAGCATTAAGAGATAAGCAAATATTGCCGGAAGATGAGATTCCTGGAAAGTAAAAATATCGCGGAGCCGTAAAGAGCGCACCCTTTAACTATACGTGTTCCATTTTCGTGTCGTTGCTGCAGAAATGATATTCAATTTTAGTTCGCTTGAAACATTTCTTTATGCTCACACGCAGCGTGAAATGTTATTTTAGAACAAGTGCACTTTATTTTATACATGTTCGATTTTTAAGGTGTGAAGTTCATTATTGAAATCAGAAACGACGTAAAGCTTTGGATCTTGATTACATGATTTAAAATAAATGCATGGCAACCAAGGAGACCGCTCCTTTGTGCCAGGTAGCCAGGGCTCGATGTCTCGAGCACGGGCTAGTTCCTTTCCCCGGTCTAATGGTCTCTGGGCCTTGCAGGTGACCTGCTTGCCGCCCGGTACTCTCTACGTCGCAAGCTCGAACCGATGCAGGCAACTCGTGCCTCACTCTGCACGAAAATTTTACCGACGCGCGGATAGTACCACTTATCGGAGCCTAAATGCAAAACAATGAAAACGACACGGTCGTTGCTCGATCGTCGGCTGGGACCTTTCTAGGGGGCTTCGCTTGAAACGATACACGAATAATCTGGTACTTGTCTAACTTACACATTTTATCTCTTTTTGTCTTTGTTTCTCACGTTTGTTTATCACTGAAGAGAAGGGCTCCGGCTCTTCCTCAAGAGGTGTGTTGACCAGGCTTACCTCGCCGACGGATGGCCTTTATCGCAATTTATCGCAAAAAGAAAGAGAAAGGAAAAAGCGTAAACAATACATTACATTGACTTATTTAATGCTAGTCATTCAATTAAAATTAATAATAAAAGGGAGCCCCATAAACACAAGTCTCAGATTTACATAAAGTTGCTGTAAATCTGCGACCGTTTTTGCTGTTTGCTGCCATTTTGCTGCGAGTTTGCTCCTCTTGTGTTTATGGGGAGTGATTTCTTATAGTATTTTAAAAAATTAAAATAAGTTTTCAAACTTGCTTTTCATTTAATTGTTACAAAAATTGCAATGTTTTTATAATACGGCAAATACAAACACGAAGGAAGGATTAGAAAATCTTAACAATATTGGTGCCAGACAAACATCACGTTTTATGTGAAATCTACAAATTTTTGTCGACTCTATTATGCCTTAAAAATTTGTCATCAGCAAATTGATCTTATTTTATGTGAAATCTACAAATTTTTGTCGACTCCATGTTTTTCGTGCCTGGAAAGCTTGAGTTATAAGGTAACTTGGTCTCTTCTAAGAATTCCGTTAAATTTCTTTCAGTTTTTTTTTTTTTTTTTAAGAATTTTATTCTACGTACCAATCATTTTATTGGTAATAACTAAAAATTTCGAAAAATATAATAAGACTATTTTCTATTTTCTATTGTAATTTATAATTATAAATTGACTCTTCCAATCACAATAAGTGCACTGTCAATATTTACACATTTAATTCTAAATAGGTTCTTATTTATTTAAAATCAATATTTTCTAATTAATAAAGTCTAAATATACTTTTGATTTGATTAAATTAATAAAAATAATAGAATAAAAATCAAATCTCGGTTTTTTCGAATGCAAAGCCATCCGCGTGCGAACTTGTCTTTCTAGTTTTTACCGAGGTTTTAACGCTTGAATAAATATCTATATAATCGTATTGTCTAGAAAGCATAAGGAAATAAAAAAGCTCATTCAATTTTAAACAGGAAATTTGACATTGGCACGGATAGATATAATCAAAAGAACTATACGTAAAAACTTTGACAAAACTTTTCTCTCAATAACTGAAAAGATCTTAGAAGATCTAATAAGGGTGATGTTTCTTAACTTTAAATATACTTATTGATCTAATATTAAATATTAAAGTGTGTTCATAGAGAATTTTTTAAAAAAAAGTACACGCGCATTGACAGGAGAAATTCATAAATTACTAAATATCAGTAAGATATAAAAGGTAGATAAATAAGAAAAAATTTTTATCATTGCCCCCCGTTTTATCTACGATCAAAGAGGGTCTTTTGCCCGTAAGGCATGACCCTTACCTTTCGCCCAACCAAAACAGTAAACCATGCTATTGACATTAAAGCCCCAGATGATAAACGAACGAAGTCCAGTAGCGGCCCTTAGCGTCACTTACAGAAAATTCCGGATCTTCGCACGATCTTTTCCGAGTCGTACTACGTTTCCCTTTCGGTCATCGCTAAAGCCGCCCGTCTGGCAGATAACTTTCTTATCCCTGCGTTTAGAAACATACGGTTCGATCGATAAATTTTATGACGCCGCGTGGCCGTCAATGACTACCTCGAAAGAGAAAGAAAAGATTGAAAGAGAGAGAGAGAGAGAGAGAGTTTTACGAGCGGATTTTTTTCTTTTCCGGCTGCTTGCAGTATCTAGCTGCTTTTTGCCTCCTGTAAGCGATATAAGCGGATATAGTTATACAAGTGAACCGCAAATTTTTAATGCCGATGTACGGAAAATGATAAGATTCTGATAATCTCAAGTTTTAGCGCGTGTCGTTGCAAATTTCTAAGTCATATATCCTTAAATTTAATGCTCCTGTTACTTTTTATTCATGAGATGAAAACTTTTTTTTTTGAGATTTTAAGTTCTAATTGTCAATGTTCCTTTTCTATACAAGAAAAACCTATATCTTAGTCAATTTATAATATCACATCAAACATCGTTTAGACATCCTTACTTACATTAATTGTTAGAAATTAAAAATTTGATTTTAGAAACAGTTGCAAAATATGTGTAAAATCTTAAAATAAATCGATTTATTTTAAAGATTCAATTACGAAATAAACTTATCCACAAATTAAATATACTAAAATACTCTAGTTTGTAAATAGTAGAAACTTTGTAAACGATGTAAGATTACCATGGATCTGGCATCTTTAAAACGTTTTTATATTCACTACAGTTTTCATTTTAATTGTTATATTCATTTTTTTTAATTTAAATTTAAAATCTTCCGTATACAACTACATGCTCAAGTTGATACTATTCTCTTTTTAGTTACTTGCAAGTATCATCTCAACAGATCTAGAAGTATATTTTGGTAACAAAGTGTGAGAAAAGTGGAAGTGAACGAGAAGTCAACATATATCAACAAGTAGAGCATCAACCCACCGGACCATGGATCTTGGTAAAATTGCAGGTCATTCCTTAGTCAAAAAAAGAAGACACGTGTCTCAGCCTTTATTTGAATGGATCTTACAAGGAGAGTACGACATTTGGGTAATGGATTTTCCTGTAACTTTGGGATATGTTTTCTTATGTTAAAATATGAAGAAAGCCACGTCCGTTCGGCCGAACGCTCGATTTTTCAAAAGTTATGTGCTCTTTTAGCAAAAATCTAAGAAAAATCGATTTTTGTTTAATCACTTACAACTTCTCAATTATTAACGGCACAGTATTTTAACTCCCCGCATTTGAAAGTTGAGATCAAATCCTATCGATTAAAAAAAAATACATCCAAAAATCTTTATTTGTTCAAAAGTTATAATCAAACGAAGAATGACCATTAAAATAACATAAAAAATCTACTTATTTAATTTTAGCCTAATTTTATTGCAAATTTTTATTTAGCTATAGCTTTTGAACAAATAAAGA
>UCOM01003554.1:0-17122 GCA_900474385.1 Ormyrus pomaceus | reverse complement strand
ATAACTTCTATGTTATTTGTATATCTATATAGAGTTAGCGCGCGAGCACGTTTATTGTGAAACATTGTTTTAATACTGTTGTTTTTACAATAAAATTTTTTAACTATTTTATTTGTATTACATACTAACTATAGAAGGCTATCATTATAAATTATCATAATAAATTACAATTTTTTAAATTCCGATAAAATTGACCACGGCTGCTGCCTGTGAACGTATCCTTAAGGACCCTTTGCGAACTCGCGTTTTCGTTTAATTTTCTAATTTAACTTACTATTCCTTATTGAATAAAGGGGCAATCATTTGCAAGAAAGTGCACTTTCTGTTAAATGAATTTTCTTAGTTTTCAACTCTGAAATTAATAATAAATTAGCTTTTATTGTCGAACGAGCGGGGCTTCGCAGGCGAATCCGTAATAAACGACGTTAATGTTCGACTTTCAATTCAACGTGCGCATTTCGATACAGCAATATTTCATATTCAATGAGGCAATTAACGTTTAGCCGTAGAATCGCATTGAAAGCTCTCCTTCTCTCTCCGTGTCTGCCCCGCCGATGCGAAAGGGTACGAACACGCGCGGATTGCAATAGCGGGAACGGCGGGGGCTTAAGCCTCGTCGAAACCCAACCACGGATAGCCCGACTATTTCCCGTTGAAATATTAATCGCGGCACAATGGTATACGGCGGCGGCGGCGGCGGCGGCGGCGACGACGGCCCTCGCCGTCATATCACGTGATATCCATCGCGTGTCCGTCGTTCACTCGCGCGGTCCGTGACGTATCGATTCTCATTGAAGAGAATTGCGCGCTTTCCTTCTCGACCAAGGAAGTCGACTGGATTTCGTTGGTTCCCCGCTCGACGGACTGAAATTATTGAATCGCCCGAGTAACAATAGCTATTTTGTCGCCGCGAAATCGCTACTTCTATGATCGATTTGATTTATTGAACGTATCATTTTAGTTCAATTGTCATTTTACGAATTTCTTTTTATTAATATTATTTTATGTTTATCAACTTCGCTTGCTAAACGAGAAAAAAACGTAATAATTATCTCAATAACAGAAATCGTTTGTAATAACGATTGGTTCAAGCATCCTAGTTCTCCGTGCCTTAACTATGCCAATGAAAAGTAATTTAATCACTGTTTACTTGGTACTATTCACGCATATACCTGCATTGAACTAAAGGGAGCAAATTTACTGGGTAATTTATATTGCATGCTACTTACACAGAGCAGGGCAGAAGCGAACGGAAAAGAAATAGACTCTTACCTGTAACAAAAAAAGGATAAATTGCTAGCACTCTTTCGCAAATATTTGTGTAAAATAGTCATTAATTTTGAGATTATCTCAAAATTATATTAAAAATTAATGGAAGAAATATTATGGGCTAGATTTCAAGTGTATTCCAGCTTCAAATTGAACAGTTGTTATATTTACAAGCAATCGAATACTCGTTAAAATATAAAAATAAAATTCTTTGCAAGCCACCCGTTATTTAAATCAGTCCAATTGATATTAGTGAAGTAATTTAAAAGCAATTTGCGTCTTCCGTTTTGCCGAGAAAAAAGTTGTTCCAAAAGAAATGATTTAATTAATACATGCAACGAAACGCAATAATTACCTGTCGCGACAACGGGAAGCAAAATTTAATTGTCACGAAGCAAGTTGCTTTCCAGATATTTACGTTCCACACATATACATTAAGCCCTCCAGAACGATACACAAATAGCTTTTCGCGTCGTCGCTGTGGCAGTTTCCCAACGAATTGTTTTAATAAAGACCGAGAGAGAAAGAGACAGCGAGAACGAGAGAGAGAGAGAGAGAGAGAGAGAGAGGCTGCGCGAATTCCAGATATATATACGGATCTTCTACGGAGAAAGGAGCGCTTGAATCTCGTAATTGACTTGGAAACTTCGGGACTTGTTTGCAGCTCTCGCTTGCGCAGAAATATTTAAATTCCATCGTTATTCGCTCAAAGACTCGTTGATGCTAGAGTAGGAAACGCGGAAATCCTATTATTCCACTATTTTATTTGACACTCTCCATCTTCTCGAAGGATAAGAAGCAGAAGAAGCGCGAGATGGCTTTCTTAATCCACGATATTCTTACCACAGCTACCACACCAATGCATTCCTCCAATGAGCTCTCGGCTCTGCCTCTCTTTTTCCCTCGCTCCTCGACACGCGGGGAGGCACTCTCGAGAAACGAGGTTATTGTAAGTACATGCTTCACCATTCACCTTCCTCCTCACACAAAAGCAAATTGTTGGTATTAATTGAACGCGAGCGAGAGTGTGCGTAGCACCGACGACACAACTGCTGCTGCTCCTATTTATTCACGAACCACTTGCGAGTGTTGCTACTACTACAGGGCTAATCGGCTTTCTGTGTGTAGTTACTACACGTACAAGCGCGAATATGAAAGGAACTGCGCACTACGATATTTTAAATTAATCGCTTCGAAACGCGCCAATTAGTTAACGCGTATGTGCGCAAGTATAAGAGTTCGATCGCGGCTGATTCATCGTCGAGTTTTTTTCGTTTATTAATTTTTCCATCTCTGCAAACTTTATAGTGCCTCTTTTTCGAGGCTCAGGGAAAAACTTGGAATTTAATTGATAAAATTTGAGTGAGAAAAGAAGTTTTAACTATGTCAAGATTGGAAGGTGCTTCGTTCACTGTGTTAAGTAGGTAATGTGAGTTTTAATTTAAATTTTTGGTAGCTGTATTCGTTTGATGTACCTGATAGTTTACAGGCTCTTAAAGAAACAACTTCTTACGTTTTGTAATCAAATATCCACTGGATAAATAGTTGATGGGTAGTTTAATTAAAAAGTGTTATTAATCTATTTTAAGGTAAAGCGGGGGAAGATGCCATACTTAAGGAAAAAAGTGAAAAAATATTTTAAATAACATTTGTATAACTGAAATGTACAAAGAATACAATAAACTAATAAATACATAACAATTCTTTGAAAAAAATTCGATTACTTAATAATTAATAATAATTAAAGTTTATGACGTGAAAGTGGCATCTTTCCCGCACTGGTGGGGAAGATGCCACATACTTACAAACAAGATTTAACATATATTAAAAATATAATTAAAATAAATTATTTTTTTCTCTAAATAAATACTTTTAATACTTTTTAACAAAAAAATAATAAAATAAAATAAAATAAAAATCTAAATACATTGATACTATTGCTAGCTATTGTAGCCGATGACCAAGCGCTGTTCTGAAGTTTTCTAAAACAAAACCTCGTTACGCGTCTACCAGGATTATTAAAAATCCAATTAGCCACAGTTGTTTTCCAGTGAGATTTAAGTGACTTAAAAAAATTTCGGTCTAATGGCTGAAGATAATGCATACGTCGGTGGCATCTTACCTCGACCTTTTTTGTGGCATCTTCCCCCAATTGACGATAAAATAAAAAAATGAATTTAATTTAAAAAAGATTATTTGCTACCTTTTAATGGCGATGCTTTATTAAAGTTTATTAAATTATCTAATAAACGTCTTTTTTTTAACGATACTACAAACCAAAGCTTAAAGAATGATGTTTCAATTTGTTGAAAATTTTAGATCGAGAACTATCAGTTTCGACTCTGCTCGAAAAGAAGCTGATAATGACGCTAAAATCCTGAAATATTTAGGCGACTGAATAAAAAAATCATAATAAATACATCTAACAAGCACTTCTTGCGATTTGTTTACAAGCAAAAAAAATCTTGCGTTGTGGCGTCTTCCCCCGCTTTACCTTAATAGTAGTAGAATTATTTTAAAAACAGTTTCAATGGTGGTACAATTAAGGGTATTAGATTTTTCTTGATTGCTTGTAAAATTGGATTTATAAATTTATTTTCGCTTTCAAGTTCAATTTTACTCTCTAACGAGATTATTAGATTAATCGCATAAATTACGTCCGAGCATATTTCAAACGAATAAACGTGTCGTATGCGTGAATTTCATATAATAACCAAAACAAATGATATTTTGTACAAATGTCAAGCACATTAACAATGTAAACGATATTGCATAAAAGAACGAGAGACACAATACAAAACGCAAACGCAAAATACAAAATCCGACCAAAACATGAAAGCTTCGTCATGCTGGACGAAAGCAAAGCGCGTACTTGAAATACATAATAATAAATTACCGCCGTGTGACAGGTAATCAAAGGCATGTTTTTGGTGCGATTATAATTACGCGCCGCACACACGAGTCCGTTATAGCCCAAGCACGTACAAGACACACAAAAGAGCGGCGAAATCCGATGAAAAGCCAATAGCCGATAAAATCCGACGGGAGCGCGACAAATGAGAGAATTAATTGCATAAATCGCGCGTGTCTTTCTGCCTCCCGCAGAGGGGGAGAGAAAACAATAACCGAAGAGGGCGAGGGAAAAGGGGCGAGCGAGGCGCTAATCCCTTTTCAGATTTCGTGCATTGCTCAGTAAATTGCTGCAGCGGCGAATCGTTCGCGATGCGTTAATAATGCAATTTAATTTTAATAACGAAGCCGCAGCCATCGGCAAGACACGAAGCGGGGCTAAAAAATATTGCGCGCCACTGGAAAAATTCCATACTTCCTGCTAAAAAGATATGCAATTTTTTTATGCGGACAAGCGAGTGCATCCCCGGATTTTTTCAATTTTACTTTTGCGTTCTCGCGCAAAAATTTAATCTGGCCCCTTTCTTTAGCTTTGAATAACGTAAAGCGCAGAGCGTAAACCAAATAACGGGCTTTCGTGCTCGTTGGGATCCAGGCAAGGGGGAAACATTTTTTTCATGCTCGCTTTTATATTAATCAGTTTTTTTCAAATATAGGACACAGCGGTACGTAATATGAGGCAGTAGGCATATCAAAAAACGGGGTAGAAAAAGGTTAATTAAATTCAACTCTCGTAATTAGTGTAACTAGTTAAATGGTACGAATCTCGATGGTTGGAAATCTTCAAACTTAATTTTCGCACTTAACTCACAAATGCGTATTTGTTTAGACGCGCGAATTCTCAAAAATAATTTTTGGATTAACGCTACGCCATAAATTCAGTCAAAAATATGTAATGTAATTTAATTTATTTGGATGCATTTGATTAAGGGGAAAAATAATAAAGAGTTATTTTCAAGTTAAATCGAGTGAAGCAGAATTTTAATCTAAAAGATTTACTGCACACTTCAGCTGAGGATGAAAATTTTATTTTAATAGCTTTAAATTACTAAGTTTTGATAATTTCGTTAAAGTTAATAGCAATAGAACAGGTCCGACATCGGCTTCGAAACTATAATTAATAACTTCATAGAAATAGAAAGACGAAAAGAGAGAACCGTTTAAGTGAAATTTTGAAAGAGTCCTACAAAGCAAAGCTCGTCTCTCGTCGTAGCAGGAAATTACAATCAATTCACAAACTGTTTAATCCCAAATGAACTCATCCCGCGATCTGACTTGTGTTACACGCACGTTATTACCAGAGTGTGCGTGCGTTTGACAGAAGCGCTTCTCCTCCCGGCAGCGCATCGATCTTAACTTGCCGCTGAGGGAATCGTCTGCAGACGATCGTAAACTGGCATTATGAGTTACGAGCCCTTGCCGTATTAAGCCTTATCGGCTTCTGTAATTTTATCGCGTTGTGCGTGCGCGTACGCAGTCGCGTAGTGCCGGCGCGACGCGCGACGTGCCGGCCCAATGATTGCGCCATTGTACGTCCAAGAGAGGCAGCCTGTTTCTGTCTCTCCGCATGCGCGTCACTTAATGCCCCAGCGATATCGCTTTTACGACGACAGAAGCGCGAGGTGAATTGCCAGTGCAAGCAGGAGGAGGAGAGATCGGGTGCTGCGCGCAGGACTTCTAAGGGGCTTCTAAGAAAAACCGGAGGCCGACGTTACGGCCACTGCTGCTGCTGCTGCTGCTGCTGCTGCTGCTTCGGGCAATTTTTTTAGGGGCTTTTTTATCTGCGATCTTTTCGTCCGTCTTATCGAGGCTGTATGAGAATTATTGCTTGGGATGCGAGCGATATAACGCTTGGGAGAATCTCGAGGAAATACGGTGGCCTTGTTTTTATTGAAATATTTTAGTTTATGAAGGTAATAGAGAATTGATCAGAAACGGATTCCATAAACTCTGACATATTTATAAGACATATTTATAATGTTTTAATCTGCAGCACTTCCGGACTCGTGGAAAATTGAGGAAATTCCCCTTGCAGAATCGAGGAAGACATTATGCATGCAGCGTAACCGCTTTATCGACAGACGGGGAAAAGTTAAATCTACTCTCGGCAAAGAGAAAATCTTAAAGTTCCCATTTCTTACACCGAGCCAGCCATTCGATATCACTCCTTAAATATAAAATATCTATAAACTCTCCGGCCCAAGTTTTCTCCTGCCTCTTTGGCGAAGAAAGGAAAGTGCAGCGACGCGTATACATACACATCGACGGGAGCTGCTATAGACAAAACGCCAGATGGATAAGGGCCGAGAGCGCAAGCGGCAGAATCAATTGCCTAGCTCTTGCAGCCACGACGTTGAGGATGGCAGTGGCGGCGGCGGCGGCGGCGGCGGCGGCGGCGTAGACTGTAACTGATAGTTCTGTCTTCATTTCCTCCTAACACGACAGGGATGCTTTCTCCCTTCCCCTTATTGTGTCGCTTCTTTGGCTCCTCTCCACCCGTTGCGGCCTCCTATCTTTTTCCATTTCTTGCGCTCCTCCGTCCTAGCATCTTTCGAGACTGACTCGACAGCTCCCTTTACGTCATTGAGTTTTCTCGATTTATTTCCCCGTTGTTTCACTCTCGAGCGACAAAGCATGCAGATGAAAGGAGCCGGGAAAATGGAACGGAAACCCCCGCAAACAGGAACGCAGAACTTCCAATCTTACCCTTTTTCTCGGGCCCGCTTCGGCAGGCCTTTATCTGCCCGCCAAATCGAATGTGTTAGGAGACCCATTTCAAAGGCACTCTGCTCGGAATTTTAAACAAAATACCCAGTGCACGGGGGCTAAAGATTTTCGATTTCGTAAAGAGAGACTGAGCCTTTCGCAATAAACCCGCCGCTGAGTGGTTTTGCTTCTTTACCAACCGCCTAATATGCATTTGGATCGATTGCAATAATAGCCTCACGCGTCGCGGTTATTGCTTTTGAAAAACTATACGCGCGAGCTGCTTCTTCGACTCGGCTCTTTTTTTCCGCCGAGCGAAACAAGTGCGGCATGCAAATACGATTATTTGCATACAGACGCGGGCGCACTCACTTTTCCGAGTGTTGAAAAATCAACGATTCACGGCATTTAGCGGCTTAACGACGGAGCGACCTGCAGAGAGAGAGAGAGAGAGAGAGAGAGAGAGAGCCGGCAGCGCCAGAAAGAGCGAGCCGGAGCGAAATCAAATTTAAATTTTCCGGAAAACGAGAAGTCGATAACGACATTGCAAGTTGATTGGATGCAAAATCCACGTAGCTTTGGGAGGGTGGTGGCGGTGCAAGAACAAAAAATAAAAGGGAGTCCACCGTGTGCGAGAGGGAGAGAGAGAGAACAAAGTAGGCCAAGCCATTCGACAACGAAGGTCGGCGACGCTCGACTTGATTCAATGCCATAGGGATTTCAGGAAATCGAGGGAGAGGAGAGAAAGAGAGCAAAGAAAAACCGGGAGCAACAGAGACGGCTCGTTACTGGTCCTGCGCTTAACGAGCGTCGGCAGTCTTCCCTCTCGCTTGTTTCCTTTATGAGCGCATCTGCGCACTAACCCTTATTGACACAAACACAGAGCCTCGGACACGTATGCAAATGAACGACCGTAGAGGGCTCCGCATATATATGTATGTGTGGCGCATAACGCCGCGCCGGAATGAATCCTGTAACATCGGAGGGTATTTAATACGCAAATTGGGAGAAATGGAATCGCGCAACGTGAAATGCGGAGCCGAAACGTCGTCGTATTATGGCGGCCGCCGCAAAGCTTGTTCTGTTGTTGGTCTTTCGACAAAAATGAATGATAGTCCGCGCCGCTCTAACTCGCAATGCAGGGGCACGATTCAATTCAATTGAACGACGTGCAGTTTGCGTAGGGACCGCGCAACCGATTATCTTATATACGACACCGGGAAATAAATACACTCAAGTTCAGGCACAATTGCTAGTTGGACGTCATTATCTTGACCTTCGCGTGTAAAAAGCAGATGGTGCTAGATTGATTATTTTTATTTGATCAGCGTAAATAACGCTCGCTAGTGCACGAAGTGCAATCCTATGCGGATAAGTGAACAGACGAAAATGTATTCTTAACGATTTTGGATGATTTATTGCAAATTTTTAACACTTTATTGATGAATAAAGTTAATAAAATTAGAAAAGCTTTTGGCTGAGAATAATAATCTGCTATTAATCAACTTCCGTTAAAATTGATGGAAATAATAAGTTAGTCATAATATACATAATGTCTAATCTTGAATAATTTGACAAAAGAAAAAGTAAAGTTTTTTATTTACCGGCTCCGAATAGTAAACAGCGATTTTTCATAACGCGTCAATTTGTCCCGTGGCTAATAAAACATCACGGCAGGCAGCACAGCTTCACGTAAAAAATGGACTTCCTCCGAAATTTGACTAATGGACGAATTTACGGTCACACGAGCCCGACGTACTCTTTCGATTCATTACCGGCGATGCGAGCACCCCAATCTGAAAGGCAGAGCATGAAAGGCTGCAGGCAATCGTTGATATTTTTTTTCAAGCAAGCTGGGTGCCGCCGGCAAACAATGAGCTCCGTCACGCACAAAAGTAACGAAGCAAGTTACGCACGAGCTTCGTGAGCGTGTAATGGCCAAATGGGAATATTTCATGACCGGCGAGCTTGTCTGGAATGATCCGTCGTGATTCTATTTCCGTCAGGGAACGTGATGTCCAACTAATTACGATATTTGCGAGGATTTGTGCTCTGCTTTATTAAAGGATGATCTGAAGAATTTTTGAGCTTTTTAATAAGCGTAAGTAAAGTGCCTAAAATTGTTTGATGGCTAAAATTGCGGGCGCGCACGCAAGAAGAGGAGGAATAATAAGGTAGCAATATTATTCTGCCAGTTGAAAACACTATACCAGGGTCGTAAAATTCACAGCTGAAACTAATTAAAATCCCTATGCGTTGATAATGAAAATTCAAATGAGACGAGACAAGGCGAGAGAGGAAGATACGACTTTGAAGGATCTCGGTTACTAAACCACTGAGAGACCAGCTTACGCTTTTAATATAGTGGCTAACGAATTTTATCGACGAGTTATACACTGGTTTTTATAGTGGTGAAACACGTGTAATAACGTCATAAGTAATTCTGGCGCAAATTGCATTGCGAACAAAAGACGATGCCGCTTCTAGAAAATTAATTCAAAATTCAATTTCATTGCGCGGAAGCTTAGAGATCTGATTTCACCTGAGTACAGATAAAATGATTTCCGAAGAGCTGACGATTCAGCTGGAAATAGAGTTTATCCTACATAAACCAAAAATTAATTTCTTTAATTTTAATGGCTTATTAAAATTAAGGTACATCTAAACGAATTGTCCTTTAAATTGTGGATGCTCCTCTGCGGGAAAAAACAATATCTTCGGGCGAATAACGTTCACAGCAATCAGCTAACGTAATATACGCCTGAAACACTTTGGCAGCATCAAGTTTCCGTGAAAGGGCCTCGATGAAAAATGAATGTAATGCATAAAAGTGGCAGTGAAATCTACCGCTCGATTCTCTTTATACTTATCTGTACTTTCTATCGAACAAAACTATTCTCGTAATCTTCCGTTATCTGGTAATGCAGAAATAATTAACAGCTCCCATGTAAAAATAGGTTAATTATGCATATACTATGTATACTTTATGAATGTCCGTTCCTGGGGAAACGCATATGCAATAATTATGCATATTCTATACAATTTTTTTTACATGGGCTAGCTGTCATTTGTGGCACTCCCCTGTCTTCCTCTGGTCAATAGATTTGACTCGCAGTTTGACTCAGAAATTATTGCGGACCTTGAAACTTGCTGCTAAAAACCACTGCGGCGGCTTTGTGGCGAAATTAGACACTGACTTGACGCAGGTTCTGTCTTGCATTGTTTCGTTTGGGCGTGGAGTGAAATTGAGCCAGCAAAAAAGCCAGGTGGAATGCAAAATGTCAGAGGAAATATCGAGTTCTCTCTGGCGTTTAGCCGCATGAATAACGTCATTTTGACAAGTTCATGGCTCTAATTAAGGCTCTGTATACGATGAAATTTAATATTTTATTCAGGATGAGCAGAGTAGGTTGGTAGTATAAATTTAATAAGTCCTTTGTAAAGTTTTTGACAAGTTTCCTTTTAAAATTTGGCAAAATCATAACAATGTATAAAATAGCTCGTAGTTTAAAGCGGCAGCAGAGATCTATAGCTATCATTATGTTGATCATACAATATTAAATTTTTATGCGAAGTAATTAAGTAACATTATCCATTATCCATCGTAAAATGTTTGATATTATCGGCGCAATGTTTGCAAATGTTTGCAAATCTATGTAGCAGTATGAGTAGGCGCGCGCAATTCTACCACCCAGAGTAATTTATATTGCACTTACGCACGAGGCGTTATGTGCTTGGTGAAAACTTCACGAGCTCTCTTCTCTGATAATGACTCTGCATGGAACAATGATGGATTACTGGGATCCTATACTGACTGGTTACAAATGCGAGGATCACGAACAGCCTCGTACCGCGCGAAGCGTCGAGTGAAGGTGAGACCACTTGCACCGGCGGCGGCTCTCGATGAGTATTGGAAAACTTGCCGTACGCTCCCTTTCTCGCTCTAAGCTGAGAATGATTGAGCAGCCATCGTGTTTTGCTACCTTTGCACCGACAGCCAGACTCATTCGATTCGCTTTCTTCAAGAACGATGCTGGTGGAAAGCAGTGGAAGAGCGAGCATCAATCTTCATTTACGGGATTGGAAGTATGAATACGATAATCCGGAGAAAAAAATCATTATTTCATTTTGCAGGTAATAAATTATGTTGATTTAATAAGCTTGTCTGCGTAAAATACGGTACCTCATAATTTCCCAGTGACTAATTAATCATTAAATTTTTGACAAGCATGATGTTCGAGATTTTTCAATGCGAAATTTCCTCAAATAACTTTCGAGGAAAACGCCAAGCTTGTATTTGTCGTAGGTGTTCGCCGTGTGTTTTTAGAACTGCTCGTGTCGAGGTCGCATCGGATTTTGCAGTCCCGTCAACTCAATTTTGTCGAAAGGAACGGGATTTGAGCTGGAGGCAGAGGCAACAGTGGAGAAGAGCGACAGAGAGGTACTGTGTTTGCTCTCATTAGCTGCACTGCTCGAGAGTCAACAGACGACCCCGTTTGCTCGTTCGCGCGTCCACGCCCTGTATCTGCGTGTGGACCAATAAGTTCGGCATATTTCTCCTATAATACCTCTCGCCCCCTCGTGTGCATTAGCCAGTCACTGTCATTTTAATCTTAACGTTCTGCGCGTTTTTTAAATCTAGGCGTTCAATCGAAAAAGTATTTCAAGTATGAACCATAAATTTGCTGTTTATTTTATCGACCACTGCGCAATGTGAAAACCGTCCAAGTGTTTGAAATATACAGTTCCCCTGAGTAAATAAAAAAGCTCAGATTTATGTAACTTATACTCGACGGCAATGTTTATAGTACACATTAAATTTTGTATTATTTATATGCAATTTATTCGGATGCTAAAGTAATTGTTTAAATAAAAAACTGCTTTTTCGCATAAAGATGATTCATCTTTCGAGTGCATAGTTGTCACCATTGTAAATCAATGAAATTGACTTACAAAATCAAATTTTACTTTCATAACTAAAACCTTACAGTACTCTTTAAATCTATTATTCGAAATAAATGACCAATCTCGAACAGTATTTTTTATTTTTGCATCGCAAGTGCAAACTTCTCTCTCGATTTGCTTTATTTTCAAGGCGGGTTATGAAGGAAACTATCAGATTTGCGTAGTAATCGTGCTTGGTCGGAAACAAGCGTTTACTCATTTCACGATCTGGAATGGCCACGAGTCGGCAGCTTAACAACTGAGATTTTGCCCCTTGACATGGACGGCTATATGCCAGTCCGCTATACACTTTTAATTCTGCTTTAATCTCCGAGTTATTGCCGCGCTGGGGATCGCGTGTGCCCTCTCCAGCAGACGGGTTCCCTTCGTTCGCATTTCACATGTACGACTTGGTCGCATATGACTCTACGCGTCGACAACGTGAATAATGGGCCAACTAGTATACACCGGCAATAAACTCGTCTCGCGTACGCGGTGTGTACCGCCGAGACCCGAATGTGTGCACATCGCTGCGACGTACGCGTTCATTATTTCGCGAAAGTCTGATAGCCGCAGTTTTTCGAATCGAACATTTTGTTTCTCTGGATTTCGCTGCGCTTATTTCATTTTGAATAATTGCATTGAGATGTTTTTCACCGTAAGTGAGTAATTGTCTTGTTTCAGATAACGAATATATGTCAATGTCAGATTAAAAGCAGTGTAATGGTATATAGAAATAGTTGAAAGACATTGCAATAATACTGCGTTGCTTTTCAAAGGAAATGTAAAAAATTAAAAAGGGAAAAAATTTAAATTTCAGCCGCCATCGAAGCACAATTGGGCAATCGACAAATTTTCCTCGGAGAAACCTGTGGGGGCTGCTAGTTCTTTTCCATCGGAATTGAAACGAGGGAAAAACGACGGGTGCGGAGAGAGAAGAGGCGGAGGCGAAGCTTCGGGTCAGAATCGCTTTAAGAGTCAGCCGAGGTCTGGCTTGGATGCAATAATACTCCCATGAGTGCATTCAATTTCCGACGGCATAACACCATCAGCCGACGGAGAGATCAGGCAAATCCCTCATTCCTCTCTCGTTCTCCCTCCACTCGTTTCCCCCTCTATCGCATTCGTTCCTTCTCACACCATCGCTCGATTTTCCGACCCTCCTACCATTTCTGGCTCTCTCTCTCTCTCTCTCTCTCTTTTTCTCTCTCCCCTCGCGCAGACCCACTTCCATTCCTCCTATTTTCATGATACGAGAGACCAATAACACTCCTACCCGTTAAGCACCGAGTCGTTTAACAGTCGGCATTAAAGTATGAAATGTTGGCAGTTAAGTGCACTAATATTAATCGTCGCATTATTATTCAGTTCGCCAAAAACTTTTAAACTGCAATCAACTGCTATTAAAACTGTTAGTTTATTTCTTTGCGTGAATAAGCATTTTACGACCAGCAGAATATATTAAATTTTGGTTATAAAACCTTTAATAACTTTAATTAATATAATAACGCAATGCATAGAGTTTGCATAATGTATTGCGACTTAATCTAGATCGTACATGCGATAATTTAATTACAAAGCTTAAATAAGAGTTATCAAAAGCTTTAAATTCGCAATAAATTAACATACTAATTTAATTAAAATTTATACCTTTTGCCAATATATTACAGTTCACTCTACCGAATCACTACCGAAAAACCTCCGGCCACTTTTTTAACTAGATGCAAGCTAATGCATGTGTATCTCTGCTTACAGAAGAGGTGCAGCTCGCGTCAATCATTTTTGCAGCTCGCTAACGAGCGCCCGAAGATGCGCGTGAACTTTACCGATGCACGCGCGTGCACGAGATCGAGAGAGAGAGAGAGAGAGAGAGAGAGAGAGAGAATGCCTGAAACACGCTGCATCCGGATGGGTATCGATAGCGGTAACTGCGATGGTTTCACAGACGAGGGATGCGTGCGCACGATCCGTTGTTATCGGTTGCCTGAAATATCAGTGGGCGAGAGAAGACGACGCACACGAGTACGAGTGCCTCGTTACAGAGCTGCAGTACCTGTCGACGATAAGGACACGTAGCACTATTGTACTACTGTCTCTGAGTGACGGCGCTGCAAGTGGGTTCTCAGCTGTTGCTTTAGAGGTTCGCGCTAGGATTTAGTAGCGAGAAAATCATGGAATTTTTCGTGAAATTGCCGCGCAACTGGTGCGTTAATAGCGCACCACGGAAAAGATGCATTCGATTAATAATAAACTATCGACCTCAACAGCACGTTTTATTTTAAAATTAATATTTTATTAAGCAACTTTATTTTTTAACAATAAAATGAAAGTCTTCGCTTTTCTTCAATGCAAGTCTAATAAAACATAAAATATCGAAGCGTAACTCCCGGATTTTCTGTTAGTATCTCTCCACATCTTCCTTTCTCACTTTCTGGTGCACTCGGTAACGGGCTCGCGACATTGCTTCAGCCATTAATGAATATTTATTGTCTCCTAACTCAAACTTAACGAGCCTTCCCATGCTCCGTGTACACGTACGTGCCGTTTCATCCCTTCATTTTCACCGCTTCACTTTCTCCGTCTCTTTCGCTCCTGTCTGTTCAACTTTGCACATACCTGGATTCTCTCTCTCTCTCTCTCTCTCTCCTACTCGTGCACACGTTGCGTATACACCGGCTGGAATTGCCCGGACTCGCGGAAGTCGTAAATTATTAAACGGATTTAATTACCCAGGCGCCGTACCGCATGCATTCCTTCTTTTCTGCTGCCTCCTCTGTTGCCTCTCTTTCGCGTAGCTCTACGCGCGTTCGAAATGTTTCATAGATTAAGTCTTCACTGCCGCGAATCCTCCCCATAATCTTTTCGTAAGCATTAAATAAGTTCTTTATTTCTGAACTAAAAAGTTGTGCTTGCCTAAAGCGGGATTTTTTGTTATTAAAATTCTATATAAACCACGTCTTGTATAATAAGTTAAAGTTAATTCCTAAAAATGTTATTTAAAGAATTTGCACATTTTTCAGTCGTTTTTTTTCGTTAGGAAGCTCTATTTTATATCACTTTTTGGTGCATTTGTTCCCCTTAGACCATCATTTATCTTTGATGTTTCTCGCTTGTAAAATTTATTTAGATGAGATTATCCGCTGGGTAGATGACCGTAGGTTAAATTGATATTTAGAGCAAGGAAAAATAAGAGGTGAAGATTCACTCAAAATTACGTTAGCAGAACAGAGGTCATTATTTATTATAATTAGCAGAGGTCAATATTTATTATAATTAATCTACATAGCTTTTTTTTCTACCGACGGTTGCTCGCGGATATCAATATATTTGTCTGTTCGTTAGTTGAATTAGTGAATTGATACGTTAACAATAAATTTTTCGTTCGACTCTAATATCCTAGTGTCAGTGCTCGAGAATAGATTTTCCCTCTACAAGTTTTTCTTTCACGGAAAATCGTATCCCAATCGCGAACTACATTACTTAACTGGCGAGCGCCGGTGGTGAGCTTCGTGGTGCGGGCGATGAACGACGTGGCGCATGCGATGAAGAGCGTGATGGCTGCTTCCAGGAAATGGATACCCATGGATCGTTGGCTCTCTCCTCGTCACCCTCGTGTCTTGCCAAATTATCAATAGCTTGGTACTGGTGTATCGTTCGCTTGGCCTCGGAACGGCCTCGCTGCCCTGAGATCCTTGGCAATCGTTGATGGACGCTGGCGAGTGCAGGTCTCGTTCGCCTTCCGGGGAACGCTGGGGTGCTGTTCTTGGAGAGCTCAGATGTTGAGGGTAGGATGAGGTCCGACGAGGAAAAGAGAGCGAGAGTTGTTCGCGCCGGACTATTTATAGGCCCACCTGGCCGGCTTGATGAGGCGATTATCGCGCTCTCTTCGGCCCAATATTTAAATTTCGATGTTACTCTCGCGCCTAGATGTGGCCTTCCCGCACCACATTCACGCTTGTCAACCTTTGCCCGACGCAATCGGTTAAACACGTTACACGCTTTATGAAGAAATTGAGATTCAAGACTAATTCGAAAACTCCAAGAATTTGCATGTTTGAAATGAAATATTAAATAGTTCAAAGGCTTTAAAAAAGAATACACTTTGTGTAAAAACCGTACGTTAACAATAAAAGCGTGCGCTTTTTATTATACGCTTAGGATAATAATATACATGCATGCATATGGTACTTTGGAACATCCGTGTCTCTGCATGAATTTCCGGTGAGGGCGTAATTGTATTTTCGAAACCATATTATGCAACTGAGGCAACGAATTGTAAAGTAAAAATCATCCTTGTCTGCATAAATTAACCAATCGCAAGTAAAAATAAAGTATACAAGCAGAAGAGACTCGTTACTCTTGCAATAGAATCAGTATTTTTCTTTACGCCTGCCTTACGGTCATTACGATCACCGCTTTACTCTCCCATTGTCCCTTTTTCTTTTCTTTCTTTCTGGTCCTCTCTAATTGTCGCTCTGTCTTCCTTTTCCGTCTTACTACCTTAGCAAAGCCTTTATCCTTCTTTCTTTCTCGTGCAGCTCGCTCATCTCTTGCTTGTGCCTTGAAGCTCCTCGAGCTTCTTTCTTTCGCTCTTGGCATTTAAAATGCTTTACGCCTGAAAATGCATGCACCTGGAACCACCACGCCTAGAGAGAGAGAGAGAAAGAGAGAAATCAGTGGAGTGGAGGGTGGTGCAAACGCATAAGCTATGTTGGAGGAGCCAAGGATGTATGTAGGGGGGACAAACAGCGGCAGTAAGGTATTTGTGTTTAAATTTTAAATCTTTGCCAACGGGATATTTTCCAAGGGGCAAAACAGCGAAAGAAAGAGGGAGAGAAAGGGAGGGAATAAGAGAAAGCGTATTCGAGGCGCCCATATTAATTAGAGAAGAGAAAAAGTTATGCACGAAGGCATGTGCTCGAAAGCTTGCCGAGAAAAAAGAGGCAGCGAGCGTGCCTAACTTATCGTAAAATTGCAAAGTCACGCGGAGGAGGCGAGGGTGTTTCCGTATGCAGACTAAAGACACGCCACGTTTATAAATGTTTTCAGGCGTTCCGCTTAGTTTTTCGCCTGTTATTAAGCTTAAGAAGGTTCTAAGCCTTTCGTGGCCGGAGGGAGGAAAGCAGGGTCCCCTCTCTCTCCGCGAGCAGCGCCACAATCACCGTGCGCCCCCTTCGCAGCCTACGAACTCGACATTTTGTTTACGTTGTCCCGTAGTTCTTTGTCAAATTCCTGGTAAGCGATTCACAGCCGGGCACATTTTGATTCCTTGATTGTTTTTCTATAAAACTAT
>UCOM01003553.1:0-17094 GCA_900474385.1 Ormyrus pomaceus | reverse complement strand
GGGGGGGAGGCTCGGGCGGGCCGAAAAACTGAGGGCTTGGTACTTGAGTGGTTTTTAATTAGATTTTCATTTGTTTACGGTCTTTATAAAGTCTTATTTTTATAGTAAATAAAAAAATGGTTTCATTATTTTAGTTTTTTTTTTTTTTTTTTTTTTTGAACGGTCATGTTCTGTTGTTGTTTGGCGATGCTATTGGTGCAACGTTGCATAAGTTTTTTCGTAGGTTTTAGTGAAAAAAAAATGTACAATTTAGTAAAATTAATTTTATCTGTCAAATAGTAAAATGCCTAGTAGAAAAGGTAAAGGCCACGTCAGACCCAAGCATTATCACAAAAATCTGACTCCCCGTCAAATAAAACCATAGTATCGCGACAACGCAAAGTACCCATTCAGCGTCAAATTTTTCCGAACAGTCTTTACCCGTCATTCCCACTTTAACCCCCCCTCCCTAAAAAGAGACTCCTATCCAAAGCGGATAAAAAATAAGCATCGCGAACTGCAGTCGCAAAGATAAGCGCCCGGCAGGGCGGCCAATAAAAATCATTTCCACATCATAAACACGCGTCACTCCATCTCTGCCTCGCTTCCCAAACGATAACAGCGCCGAGCGAATTGAATTCGGTCCCTCGCTCAATGGTTATTCCGGTTTCATCAGCGTCGCGCGCGCCCGGCAAAAATCACCGAGAGAGCAGCCAGCCCCCCCCCCCCCGTCCTCTCTAAATTAACCCAATTAGCAGGTTGGCGCCGAGCCGTCGCCTATCTAATCTCCCGACTCGATCTGCTCATTGTGCTCACCCGAAAGACAGAGAGAGAGGGAGGCCTAGACAAGAACAATACACCGTCGGCGACTTGTATGCGCATACGACTCTCCGCCGTCATTGATAGTCGAACGTTCGGCGGGAGAAGTTATTAGTCGGTGCGTTGTACGCCTGAATCTTCGCGGCTCTCTTGCGGAGAGCAAGTTTCGCCGGGCTCTCCGCGCGCCACGCACGACGGCTAGAGGGTAAACACGGCGCTCAGGGGGGGGGGGGGGGGGGGAGGCGTGCGTGCATTGTTCGATAGACACAAAACCGTCCAGACGCGGCACAAAGTGACTGCGCTGCATCCGCTTTGGCAAATAGGAGAGGCGATGATGCCAACTCTGCGGCTGCCGGCTGCGGCTGCAAGCAACCCTCTGTCTATATATATATATATCTGTATATATATGTGTGTGTATATATATATACCTGGACTACGGGAAATGGAGAAATGCGAGCGACCCGAGCGAGAAAAGGGTGAGAGAAGGCTGCGAGGTGCGCGCGAGAGAGAGAGAGAGAGAGAGAGAGAGGGAGAGAGGGAGAATCACGGCGTGCTATCAGAGAGTGGCTATTGTCTACGGAGCTAATCAAAACCATCCCTTTCAGCGCTATACGGGCCCTTTGCACGCCCACCTCTCTCTCTCTCTCCCTGCCCGGGTTTTCTGTCTATCTTATTTTTTCTCTCGCTCTCGCTCTCGGCCGCTTTAAACCCCCCCGCCGTCGTCTTTTTCCGAGGCGCGCTCTTTGTTTTTCTCTCGGGCTCGCGCGATGAGTCTCGCTCTAATAAGTAGCGCGAGTCCGCGAACGCTCGGCCGGGCTCGTGATAAACATTTCAGGCTCTTAGAGGAGAGAGAGTGAGAGAGAGAGAGAGACGCCACCACCCTCGGAGCTCGGGGAACAAAGGCCAGGCGGTTTCTCGCTTTTTATGTATGTGCGTGTTTATGAATAATCTGAGAGAGGCACGCCGCGGTGTAATTACTCGATGGAAGAATGAACTGGATAGTCATTTAAAGCACTGCGCCGCACGGTTATTTCTGTTAAATCGCTTGCCGTTTAATTGAATTTTTATCATCACCGAGCTCCTTTTTCGCGGTATATTTTAACGCGCTCGTCATTCGCCACTTAGATCAAAGTCAACCAAATTTTAGATGCACGCGATCGCGGTAAGATTTTCGAAACAGCGTTATTTCATTCCTCGAGTTTAATTTATTCAGTAGTCGCGAGGCCCATCGAGATATACATCAAAAACTTTCCTCTCTCGCCGCGAATCATGATTTCCCATCGCCTCGAAAAGCGCGCCGCGCGCCCCGCTCGAGGAAAAGGCAGTCCGAGAGCGGAGAGAGAGAGGGGCAAGGAGCAGCAGTCTCGGCTGGAAAATAAATAAAGCCAACAGGGAGAGAGAGAGAGAGAGAGAGAGAGAGAAAAGAAAGAAGCTCGCGCCCGCGACGATATCCGCCGCTATATCACTCTTACGAGCGCGGCGTGTGCTTCTGATTCAAGCTCGTATATATCAGCCGGCGCGCGCGAGTAGCCAATAAATCTATTACCGAATCTCGTGGGAGGGACTCGAGAGAGAGAGAGAGCGAGAGCGCGGCCGAGAGAGAGAGAGAGAGAGAGGCTGGCGCATGAGGGATTGTCGCCCGAAGCGGTCTATCTTGGTTATGACTTCTGCTGGGATGACGCCGCTGCCTCTATCCCTCTCTCTCGCCTCGTGCGGCGATACGCACCTTACGTACAAAAGCGCGTGATTTCGCGTTTACCGCAACCGAGGCCGTCATCATCGACTGACTGAGAGCGGCAACGGATTGCGGTGGCGTTTATTAATGCTCGCGTGTATGGGTTTTGGGACGACCGTCGGAAGGCGTGTAGCGACGCGCATCGGTTCGGTGCTTCATCTGATTGTAAATGCCTAGTATTTCGGCTCTTTGATTTGCATTTATGAAGATAAAAAGTATCAATGTACTGAGTGGGTAAACCGCATGATCGTCACTACTTCTGCTGGCTTAACCACTTACGTATCTAACTCTGGTAATAACCAATCAAAACTTAAGTCGGTATTGTACACTTAACAATACTCACGACCGTCTTGATGTTCCTCATCGAAAAACTCTCATTCCACTCACTCGAGGGTAAATACGCCAGGCAACTAGCTCGCATAAGGGGTAGTCAAAATTTACGAGCGGCAACTATCCCCATCAGAGGCACATTTCTCAAAATGATGCTCGACCGCGAGCCGGCACACTCTCTCTCCTTACACGCTCGCGCTCCTTCTTTCCGCCATGTAACTTTGATGTATTCCTTTCCCGTGCGCGCAACTCGGCTCGTACGTCTTCAATTTCGGCTCCCGGGGCCCTTGTCTCTCTCTCTCTCTCTCTCTCTCTCGCTCTTATTAAATTACGATTACGGCCGCGCGCGGCTCTCTCGCGTAATGCGAGAGCGCGCGCATACACTCGCGTCGATAAGCGCCGGGGCCGAGTGCCGCGGTGTGATTTATGAAGATTGCCCGGGAGAGGGGCGCGAAGACGAGCTGCCTTTTTTTCGCTCGAGCCGCGGCGAGGAAACTGGAACTGCTCGGCGGGGGGAATTGATCGGGGAATTATTGGACGGCCAGAGATTCGGCTGTTGTTAGGTAGCCGGGGAGGATTCTGTTTTCATGACTGACGGGAGACGAGGTCTGAACGCTGCCGTTGGTATAATTTTGTTGCCAAGTTGGATGTAATTGATGGATGTGGAGTTTATTTGTAATTTGAGGGTGCAAGTTTTACTAAAGAGTCGAGTTAAGCAAAGCAGCTGTCGATTAAAAAAGAGAAAAGTCGACTTTATATCATATCGTATTGTTAATATACAAAACATAAAATACATTTCGCCGTAAACTACTTTTATCTGAAATGGTACAAACATGAAAAAATCACCGTTTGATCAATCAATCAACACAAGAACATCATGAACAAAAAATAAATTTCATCTAATAAAAGTTTTGATGTCATGTTCATTGTGACATTCTGACATTACGTGAACAGATTTATTAGCCGACTTGAAAAAGAACATTCTATATTCAAAGCACGTGTGTCTTTATGAGTGTTCACTGGTAATTCAGGACCAATAGAAAAAATTGTTTCACATAACTTTGAGAGCAGAGCAAGGAAAAAAAACTACATTTTCCTATTACCGATAAGCCAGGAACACTGACGACACATTAGCCTTTACGACAGAGTCAACCGACCAACTACGATTTGACACTCGAATAGAAAATTTTGCCTGATGCCACCAGACCCAAGAACGTCCGCAAATCGGGCCGCAGCACAATGGGAGCAAAACACGTAGATGTCGCTTGGCCGCGGCGGCGTCCATCGGGTCGACTCATGAATCCTTGATAATTAAGGAGGCTCCGCTTGGCACACGCGGATATCTGCCGGGGATCGACCGGACGCGGCCGCGGAGAGGCGAGCAGCGGCGCGCACACGCCGCACACCACCACCGGGCGTGGTTCGAGCCGCTGCAGTATAAACGTCATCGGCAGCGCGCACTAGACGTCACGAGCAAAGCGGCCCGGATTTGCATGCAGCGAGCGGACGTACCGCGTGTAGCTCTCTCTCTCTCACTTATTGCGCCGCTATATACCGAGAGAACTGCCGACGGCTGGGTTTGCTGCCTTTTCCCGCTGGCGGATCGCTCTCTGCGTGCTTTTCGGATGTAGGCCTTCGATTTTAGCCTACGATCCTTCGCGGGAGTTGTCGCTTTTTCGAGGAATTCCGGGGGGTTTCATGTGCTGTAAATTAGTAGGCATAGTAGGGCTATTGTTTTGGGTTATTAATATTTTAGAGGGGAATGCCGAGTGCTTTTGGAATGACGGTAGAAATATTAATTTTGTTGGAAGGCTTTAAAGTTCTGGATTTATGTCATTAAAGTTCGTGCTTCAGTTCCAAGTCGTAATCCATCTTTAGTACATAACGGAAATGACTGTTGTCTACGGTGTAAATAATTATTATTCGATACCTGAAAGCACATGTTATTGCAATAACTTTAAAAGATTTCAAATAATCACCCTCGGAGAAAAATCGGAACGTGAAAATCAGAAGGTCCCTTGACCTCCATTGTGGTATAATCTTCTATTGTAAAAAGTTTCGAGTAAATATTTCAGTGCTTTGAAAATGCGGCATTGAATATTCGGTGAATGCCGTCGAATAAAGAATCTCCGAAAGATCTTTTTCTAATGGCCTTTCTGGAAGCGGATAAAATATATTTGTTTGAAACTTTATACAATAGTGGATCATTACACTGCTGATAATAAGCACTTTTTGCTCAATCTCTTCGTCTAGAAATAATTGTTTTGTTCTACTTAAACAAAGAAAAACTTTCAGTTTCTCTTCTTCGGCCAATATAATAATAATGCAAATATGAGTGCATAAAATATCTGCCATATAAAATTTGTTAAAAAAAAAAATGTTAAACACGACGTGCAGTTTCTCATTTTCCCTCCAATTTTCACCCTCGAAAAAACTTTCACCGATCCCTTTTCTCTCCCGAAAAGAGAAAAGCGCGATCGAAACAAGCAGAATTTCGCTGCACCAAAGTCCCCGAGCTCCGTGTGCAGTCCGCGTAATTCGCGCATCAGCTTCGCTCGGGCACAAAACGCAGTCACAATGCGGAGAGGGCTGACAAAAAAAAAAGGGCAGCAGCAACGAGCGCGGCGGCGGCGGTAGTAACGGTACGAGAGAGAGCTGGCGTAAAATCGAATTCTCTTCATTCAGGTGCTTTGCCATTACCGGCGCTGCGCGATCGTCCTTCAGACATTCATTCGCGGCTCCCTCTCTCTCTCTCTCTTTTTCGCTTCGTCTCTCTCTCTCTCTCTCTCTCTCTCTCTCTCTCTCTCTCGGTGCGTAGATCAAACGAGCGGCGTAATTCCGCGCGCGCAGTACGAAACAAAAACCGAAAAAGCAAGAGAGAAGCGAGACGGAAGCGAAACAGTAGCGGCGCAGCGCGGGATAACTCCAAAGTCGATGACACGGATCGCAAGTGCCCCCATTGTTTTCCGCGGAACACCCTTTCGAGTATCGGAAGTCGCCGAGAGAAGGGAGGGGAGGGGGGGAGGGTTCGATAAAAAAAGAGAGAGAGAGAGAGAGAGCGGGAGGGAGATGGAAGGAAGAAGAAACGAGCGCGCGGCTCTCTGGCTACGATCTGGTAAGGGGCGAGGAGAGGCAGATAAAGAGAGACACACAGGCCGAGAGCGAAGCCTCCCGCGACTTTTTAATATCCAGGGATGATCTGTAGCTGCTGGGATGCTTCGTCAGCCGTTGTCATTGTTATCACCGGATCTCTTCGGGACAATGACAATTTTTCTGGTTTTATTCTCCCGCTGCTGGCGGGAGGAGGAGGAGCGAGCCCCTCTCTCTCTCTCTGCCCTCCCCCTTTTTATACACTGTCTGCCGTAGTATTATCGTACGACGTAGCCTTGCTCTCTCTCGTCTCTCTCTCTCTCTCGTCTCTCTTTTGCGCCGTTCGCGTGCGCGCGCGTATGTGTATGTGTGTGCAGTCGTCACGGCACTTGTAAGCGGTTGTGTTGTCCCCGCTGTCTGTATGCCCCTCCGCTATTTTTTTTTTTTTTTTTTCCTTTTCAAGGGAAAGAGACAGATCCTTGCGAGTACGATTTCTTTTTCTGCCGGTGCTCGGGAGAAAGAGTAAGAGAGAGAGAGAGCATTTTTTATCCGGCCTTTTTTCGGATTCGCGCGATTTAGTCCGTCTCGGATTTCGCGTTATGAAGCGAGAGGCGACGTTAAAAGCGCGCGCCGCTCGAGACTCGAGGGCTCATTCGATTCGCAATTATTATTGGTATTTCGGATTTCGCCCCGCTCGGCGAGAGGCGGAATTACGCTGCTTCTTGGGAATGCTGAATTTGATTTTTTTTTCTGCTCCTTGGACGCTTCAAGTTGATTGTAAATATAGTATGGTATTATATTAAAAAAAGCTATACTTTTTCATCTAATTTTATATTACTAATTTTGATTGTACTTACGAGTTATAAATCATCAATTCAATAAGAAATTACCAAGTTTTAATAAAATAATTTTAAAAATTTACATAATAATAATAAAAAAAAACACCATTTTTGCAAATAATTTGTCTTTGAAAGTAAGATGGGATTTTTTTCTGAAACGGAGAATCACGTGAATAGATTTTCCTACGTTTCTTCCCGACACTCCTCCGCCTATCGTGCATTATGTATCTCAAGTCTCCGAGTCCTTTTCAGAGGATTCTGATTGCTTCATTTGACACATTGAATAAGTCAGGACAGACGCGAAAATCTATCCTAACGAAAAAGCCTTTCGACACCAAACAATTCGCGCCGTCGAATCAATCGGCAGACTTGCCGCCAACAACAGAAAAGCCCTAAAAACCAATCGGCCCTAATCATTGCTCGAATCGACGCGAGCCTCTAAACACAGCCGATTCTCGTCCGCGTGCAAAAAGGAGTCCTTTTTTCCAGAGCCGCCTCCAGAGGCGAACTGCATTAGGCGCATCGGAGGCCACAATGCTCTCGAAAGAGAAAGAGAAAGAGAAAGAGAAAGAGAGAGAGAGAGAGAAGGCCTAGCTTCCTCCGTTGCCGCGGCGCACCACCGGGTACGGAAATGTCCAGCGAGATAGCCACTCGTAACGTACAATAGCCGATTCTCGTTTCGGTTAAAGTCCCTCCGCCGGCTCGGAGGCTATTTTCCCTAGCTGGCATTCGTCTCGTTTTCCGGCGCCTTTTTGCGCTCTCTCGCGAAACCCGTTTATACATCCGTCTCTCTCTCTCTGGGCTCTCTGTTCTCGTTTACGATAGCGCGGAGAGCGAGGAGCGGCGTATCGCTACTTTCGCCAAGTGAGCGACTTCCGCCTCGCGGGCTCGCCGCGACAATGGCTGCTAAATTCAAAAGTACCCACCGAAAATCTTTCGAATATGCGAGCTCCCTCTCTCTCTCTCTCTGCGTGCGAGTAGCGCCGAGTGCAAGCCTAGCGAGGCTCCCCTCCCCTTCCTCTCTCGCTCCTTTTATTCTCTGCCTCCGGGCCCTTTTCCTACGGCGCTTCGCTCTCCCTCGACTCTCTCTCTCTCTCTCTCTCTCTCTCTCTCCGTCTGTCTGACTCTTTTCGAGGCTCTCTGGAGTTTTTTCTCTGGCGCTGGAGAGGGAAATTGTTTATTCGTCCATTATTTGGCCTTTTTCTTATACCGCGCCGGTTTGCCACCGACGGTGCTCGGGAAAATGAGGAAGTGCCGGGGGAGAGAGAATGCTTTCTTATGCTCAATGGGGACAAGTTCAAGTTTTCGTTTTCATTAGGATTTCTGAACTTCTCGGTTCTCGCGATTCGGTCATGTACTGACAAATTGTAAAATAATTGGACGATAAAAGTAAAATTATGCATAAAATCTTAATAATTAAAATTTTACTATTATATAAAGTCTGTAAAGATATATAATAATGCTAAATTTATGGCTACAATATTACTTATTTTACTTTCCAAGTACAAAGTCCTCGATTGAAAGATACTATTTCAAACTAGAAAATTCCTTATATACTCCCCGGGTAATAAAATAATGCCCTCAGCAATTTATCAACGACAAAATGTTTCATATAAAACTGAAGCAGAGAACGAGAGGGACAGAGAAATAATAGTCGAAAAGACAGTGAAAAGAAAGCAGGAGAGAGAGAGAGAGAGAAGCTCGAGGGCAAGAAATGAAATGGAGCAAAAGGCGAGTCCGACGGTCTGTCAACGACAGTCAATTGATAATGATTTATAGGAAAGTGATATCGGCTCAGCGATTTCGGTGAGTTTTGTGATTTGGAAAACACGCCGGCCGAACGACGACGACGACGACGAGGATCGACCGGTGGAACAGTGCCGGCTGCCGATCGATGAGCCGATGTCCAATATCGTACGTCCGCGCATTTTCGCTTTGGCTCCCGCGGCGTAGCAGCTTTAATTCCGAGAGAGAGAGAGCTTGAGTTTATTATGTTGAGAGCGCGTCGACTGTATAACAATTAGCGTAAAGAGAAGGAGAATCGTATTTCATTTTATGCTGGTAGTAGAGTTTTCTGTTGAGAAGTTGTAGTTTGATTATGCATTTCAAATATAGGTTATTCAGCGATTGAGAAAGGGACAGTTACTCTGTACGATCCACAGCATGAAAGCAGTACGAAATTACAATCAAAATTAGGTCAATCGCGTTACTGCATTCTTAGGACAAGTATTGATATAATGTTTCATGTATTATGAATAACCATTTTTTTCTCTCAATATCGAATAAAAAAATTTGATATTTTATAATTAAATACTTTTTGCAAGTCAGGTAACTTAGAAGATAAAAAAATAACTTTCCATCCAATTTTCATTCCAGCAGCATTAGCCCCAAAAACATCCCCACCACATTCCCTCCCTTGCATTGAAACTCGAGTGAAAAAGTCGGCCAACAAAATCGACGCTCCGTTTTTCCACACCTCGGACAGGGACACCGGAACGAGGTTGCGCGGGCTCGAGCCTCGAAGTATATCGGCGCGTGCGCCCTTATATACAGGGCCGCGCGCGAATGAATTCGAGTTTGTCTAACAGCCGAGCGTGAAACCGGCGAATTGATCGTTAAACGTCGGAGCCGTTAGATTAACCGCCCGTCTACCTCGGCCGCTAATAAAGTGCTCGTTCACCGTCCCTTCATTTGACCGGCGTGAGTATACTTGGGGCGAAGGGCGGCGGCGGAGGTCCCGGTACAATAATAAAGTGCAAGACCGACACTCGGCGCCGGGTTTATACTTGCATTCGCTTTCGCGCTGTTTCCCACTTGCTGCTGGGGCTTTTGCTTAATGGATGTCGTGTGTATCGGGAGATTTCGCAGATTTTTGGGACATAATGTGTAATAAAAGTCGATTTTTTTTAAGTAGTTTACATCATTGTGCCATTCTTAATTTGACGGAGAAAGCACTTCTTCAACAGAAACCTTCTTCTCTTTAATATTCTTTGAATAAAAAAAGTTAAAAATCAAGTTTCCTATAACCTCCACGCCTCCTCTAATTACTCAATATTGACTTAAAAAGCTAAACGTCGAATCGTCCCAAAAAATCTTCAATCAGTCCAAAACCCGCACTCCCCGAAATCTCGCGACGCTCGCGGCGCTCGCGAGCGCGATACAATCTATATATTAAGAAAAAAGTCGCCTTCCAAAAGTTGGGAATTATCGCGCTCCCTCCCGCCCTCCCGTTCATTCGCTCTCGGCGGCTCTGTCTTTCTCCGCAGCTGCTGCTGCGCCGGTAAGTTGAAAAGCTCGTTAAGCCGGAGCGCGCGGCGGGCTGCCCTACGCCGCCGCCGCCGCCGCCGCCGCCGCCGCGCTCTAAGTGATCTCGTATACAACGAGATTTTATGGAAAGTGCATCTGGTCTCTCGCTCTCCTCGCCTCTCGGCGCGTGTATATATCGGCGCGCGCGAGAGAACGCCTCGTGCCTCGAGCTTGAGTGCTTCGCTCCTCTCGCCCGGAGAGCGCGCCAGTCGATTAACGATTAGTCTAATATACCTCGTGTACGTACTGTTGGCTTTCGTTTTAAATATTTTCTCGGGGCCATTTTCGAGCGCCGCCGCCGCCAAGGCCGTGAGGACTGTTTATGGGCCGGCTGATGGCGATAGGAGGATAATTATGGGATCGTTAATGGGTTTGCTTTAGGAGGAAGCGTGCTTTTTCAATCTTTGCGACGATGTCTCTGTATTAAAAATTGATCTTAAAGGGAGCATTTTAGCCTAGTTTTTTTTAAGCATTAAATAAGATTGTGTTGGAAGCTAAAAAATGACATACAGTGTCTAGCATTTTATATATAATACTTGTTAAATGAGTTTAGGACTGATGTAACCGCGTGATTTTGTAATGTGTTCTTTTTAGTACTCTCAGAACGTTTAAAAAGAGCTCGAGGAAGACTAATAAAAAATCTGATCTTAAAAATATATTTGATACCTCGTCATACATACATACTTGCAAAGTATGCGTTTAGTATAATTGGACTGCAAAGCGTCATTACGTCCCCGAAAAATTCAAAATTTACTACAGCTCGCTCGTACCGCCGCGCACCTCCGCAAAGATTTCCGACTTCGTCCAAGCTCGGCGATCCCGTAGTTGAGGATCGGTCGCGTTATGGGCGCCGCGCATAACGCGGCTCTCTCCCCGTTCGACGGCGCGATTGTCTCTGAAATATTCAGGGCAATCCAACTTGGCGCCCCGGCTTTAAGTCCGCTCTTAAGAGGCGCCGCGCGCCTCGTGTCTTATTTACGGCGATCGCGGATCTCGTCGCCGCGCGGACAGGCTCGCCTCTCTCTCTCTCTCTCTCTCGAGCCCGGGACGGGCTGGGCACTCGATTAATTTGCATCGCGCCGCGAGAGACGAGACTCGATACTCGTCGCCGTCCCTCTGTGTATTGGGACGCCGGAGAGGCTCGGAGCTGAACACCTCCCGGGCGTTGTTGCGCGTGCGGTGTCTGTGCGCGCTAAGTTGGCGAAGGAAGCTGCAGTCGGATTTTTTTAATTCTCACGCGGAGTTGTCTGCGTCGTAAGGGGGGATCGTTTATTTAACGGAAAACAGCGTCGAGGCGATGTTTTAAGCTATCTTGCTAAATTGTTCTCTAAATTAACCGAATTATTGCCTCTAATCCTATACGTTATTGCGTTACGGTGATTGCGTTATGCTGCTGCGCGCGACAACGTGATTGCATTACATATCTGCGTTAAATCGTGACACTGACGCGACTGAATTATATTTGGAACTTTGATTAAATAAATTTTTTTGACATTAATCGAATCTGACCGAATTAATATTTTCTTTTTTCTTTGTATATTTTAAGATTTTTTTATACGTAAGACGATTAAACATTCGCAGAAGCTCCGAAATAATTTTACAAAAATGCAGAGTTTTCGTTATAAACTCTGTCTATTTGTAAAAGTTATAAATAAGCAAGAAAAATAAATTTCAGAAATACTAAAGCTTAATAAAAACAGACTCGGCTCAGCTTTTTCCAAATTTTCAAATGAAAGGTCGTATTCCCCGCATATTTATTTGAAATTACTGATTGCATTTTAACATTTTTTTTTAATTTTAATGCTGCAGAAAGGGACGTCACAACAAATATTGCAATTAGTAGACATTTTTCTTACGTATCACTGAGAAGACGAAACGCCAAGCCTAAAAAGTGCGTCTTAAACAAATTTTTCTTTCATTTTTCTAACAATTAAAGTGCAAATTTTTCCAAATTCGCAAGCCACCACCATAATCACAAAAATCACCTCCTCAGCCTGCAGTCAGCCCGAGAGTCGGCGCGCGACCGCGGCGGCGTCGGCGGCAGAAATTACGCATTTCCCCTATACCTAGGAGCTCTGCGGGTGCAAATAAAAGCCCAAATGCTCGTGTTTCTCTCTCCGTACCCGAGGCTCTCGTCGCCGACCCCCCTGGCCGCGCGCGCTGCCTCGGCCCGAAATTCAGGAAAAAAAAAAGTAGGGACGCCGCACGAGGCGCGCGAGGCGGAATCCAATAAGACGCGCGGGGTCGGCCGATACGTCCCGGCTCCGTCGTAAAACAGGACAAACAAATTTCGCCCCGGCTCAGACTCGGGGCGCCTATATTGCCGGTGACGCGGCGACGTAGCGACGTATAGACAGACGCGCGAAACAACAGAGAGAGAGTGAGAGAGCCCCGGTAGGTAGGTGGATCTGCACGCCTGTTGTCAAAAGTGAAATAGAGACGCGCCGCTGATGGAGAGCCGATGCGGACTGAATGCTGAGGCTGGCTTCGAGGAGGCTATTTTTTTTATATAGTTTCGGTGCTGTTTTGGGATCGTTTTGGGAGAATAATTGACTGGATGAAGGTTTTTTTTTATTTAGTACCGATGTATCGTCGATTCGGGACGGTGGAAAAGGTGGGTGTAAGGAATTGCCCGAACTCAGGAAGTTGTTTCGGAATTGATGCATCTGAAATCATTATTTTGTAGAAAGGCGTATCTCGGTTAACGATGGAGCTCTCAGCACTTGAAATTTTAACCAAGCGACCGTGGTATTGAATTATTCGTGTGTGAAATTCAACCTGTACTGCAAGTTACTTTACATTTTTTAAGAATGCAGTTTTTTGAAGCTGCGGGAAAGCCAATAAAATAGGCGAGACTAATGTTTTACTTCCTTCAGAACATGAACAGTTTGAATTATTTGAAATGCTTGTTTATAACTTTCCATAATGCAGGTAACGTAGTAGACTGGATACCTACGAATGAATTTTAAAATATCGATGATGAGAAGGGTATTAGAGTAAAAAGGATTTAATTGTCCAAATGGTGAATAAATGAGCTCCCTTCAATTTCCAGCTACAATCAAACATAACAGAAAACGAAGACGCACTGCTATTACGAAAAACTGCGAAAATTCCAAAAAAAAACCCACTTTCGATCCGCAACTCAAACGAGTTTTCGCCAGTCACGTATCCCCGGGCAGAGTCTGGAGATTCGCGTATAAGACGCAAAGAGAACACCGCGTCGGGCGAAGGAGAAATTTCTCCGTCTCCGTCTCGAGCCTCTCGGCTAAAGCGAAAGCGAGCGTCGTGGGCTTAAGCCGAGGTTTAACTCCGAGCACCTGGTGCATCCTTCCCGCGGGACGACGTTTACTATTCTTAATGTGCAGCCCTAATCTTACCCATCTCGCTCTTATTCTTTTCCATTACATGTCTTTTTAAACAAGTCCCCAGCTCCCTTCCTCTCTCGTTCTCCGCCACTTTTTTCTTCTTACGCTTTGTCAAGATATAAAGGAATTAATTTGCAAGTTTCTGCCCGCTTTGCTTCGTAAGAGCGATTTATTTTATATTCGCCGGGGACGAGGCGTCATTATGGGGTCGTAATTTTTAATAAAGTTTGCCGAATTTCAAGTGATATTGCACTATGATGTTAGAAAGTTGGATAGATGATTGTGCATTTCCAATCGTGCACAGAAATAGTAAAAAATAGTTTAAGACAAAAAAAAAATTAAAAAAAAAAATTTTTTAATTTTAAAAATTAAAAAAAAATGACTTTTTGTCCGGTAAGCCCCGCTGTAAGCGATGAAAAAAGACTTTATTCTCCACTGTGACAAAATATTTTCTCAAACGTTTGAAATGCTCGATTTTCCACTACTTTCTAGCGTGAAATGAGGGCCATTTCATGCCTGAGTTGGAAAAAATATTATTTAGACGCGTAGCCTCGTTTCGGCCAAACAATTAAATGCATATGCCACGGGATTGAGGCAGTACTTAGTGCATGCATTAATAACGATTAATAATAAATATAATATCATATAACAATTACGGTGTCCGTATAATGATGTTATTGATAATTGTGACTGAAGCGGGAATAGGACGCAAAGTTTAAAATAATTCGAAAACGAGATTTTAAAGTAGACGCACCAAAGCTTTATTAAATAATAATTAACATTTAATTTTTACAAGCTTCATCTTAAGTTTAGTGTACAAAGATCAGAGTACGTCGAAGATAACTATTTCAAATTTCGGATATAAAAAAATAAATAAATAAATAAATAAAAATAAATAAAAAATAGAGAAGAAAGCTGAGCATAAACCTAACGCACGCGGTACTTAATTAGCTAATTACTGCATTAAAATACTTAATTTAATAATGTCTATCGAAAAGACGCGAGACGCAAGGCGCGACCGCCGGCCGCCGAAGAACACTACACAAATCAGTCCTCCTCGGAATCACTTTTCAAATTGTTACCGCTTATGTAACCTTCGTCGAGATCCTCCTCCGGTTCTTCTTGCCACTCTTGCTCCCGGTACACGCGATCCACGAAGTCCTCGACCTCGGCAAGCACATTTTCCCATAATCGGTGGAGCTCCTCGAATTCTACTACAACTTCCCATAACTGCACTTCATCCACTGGCATTTTTTCCATTTCTTCTTCGTACCGTAAAAACCCTGAAATACCGGACTTCCTCAGCGTCTAACTCGACTTTGTGCCTTTGGTTTTCGGACTCGAACGCTGTATGAAATGGCTCGCTCAATTCATAAGTTCCATAATGCACTCCCGGAAACTTCTCCAGACTGGTAAATTTGGATTGCACTCGCAGCACTCTTCATATGGCGTGTGATGGCCGAATTCTAAGCCTCCGTAATTCGCCACATATAGAAATTTTAAAGCTTCCAGATCGAACTCGTCCACTTTGTCTGTTCGACTGCAACTGTCACGATTTCCGAAGTCAGGTGTAAGGATATAGTTTGGAAAAATAGAGAGCAATTTGGGAAAAAGGAAGGGACATTGGAAGGGAGAGCTTCTCTTTCCTTAAATGACCAATGCCCACTTAGCGATACTGATCGCTCGGCTCTATGGGCGGCCTCTCGATTTTGGGGCTTCGTTACTTACATATTACTCATTGACTATATATTGACACTCTTGAATTCGTCGGAAAAGTTATTTCTGATACTTAGGTACTAATATAAACGGTGTCCGAGGATTTACCCTGGAAATTGGTATCGCCGGATAGAGCGTGGAATTCTGAGCAAAATAGTCAATTGCACCAAAGTCGAGAAATGCACAGTTTTTGAGCTATGTGCATTTGAAAATTTGTAGGCGCAGGCCAATGAGCGCGCGGCTCGACTAGGCGAGCGAGGGGCAGCATGGGGACGATGGACGGAGCCCCCACTTCAGCACCGACTCTTGCTTCAAGCTGCGAGAGGCACCGCTCCCATCGGCCCTCCTACCCTCACTCGCCTAGTCGAGCCGCGCGCTCATTAGCCTGCGCCTAAAAGAAAAGTAAAAAAAAAATGCGAGCCGGCGACCAGTGTAAGCGCCGAGCAGGTAGCTTCCATTTATTCTCTTTCTCTCTCCCAAGCGAGCGTAACACGTGCAGAGACCGTTTCCGCCGCAAAATTGTTCGCAAAGGCGAGAAGAGCCTTGTATACTTAAATCGGATGCGAGTTTAGCTTTAAGTATCGCATCCAACACTTGTAAATATAGAGAATAAAAGTTGGATACGATTTTTACAGAAAATTAAATCTTCGCGTTGTTAGTTGAAAACCCGACCTGCATGTGCTCCTTTTGCTCCAATCGTAGAGGGTTGAGAATCCACCCTGTCCAACTGAATTGAATATAAAATAGAGTCCGATAGCCGGAGCACACCGGGAGCAGCGAATCTCCCGTTTTTGTAACGAGAGCTGCTTGTCCCCGCTAAAGTCGGGGGCAGGGGCATTTGATAATAAGATACTATATTTTAGACCAGAGGTACTCAGTAAAAGCATTTATTTCACATAACCCTTGAAGCAAGCAGCTCCCAGTTACAAGTTCTAAAATGATTATAATGATGATTCATAGAAAAAAATTAAGATCAGAATCGTGTAGAGTGACTCTAAAAACATTTAAAATAGCTATTTAATTCACAACTATGCAAGGTATTGTAATGAGGATAAAAGAGAAATGGAACAAAAACTTGCTACGAAGAGTCACCACTAAAAAATATCGAAAAGGTAGGGGTTAGGATAGGCAAATCTTCAATGCGGGTACCATATAGAACACTTTCCGCCTAATAAGACCTCTCCGGGAGCTAATCACCTGGGGACCTTCCCTTGTCAGTTTTATTTCCTATGTTACTTTCTCAAAGAGAAAGCTTTGTAACGGCGAAAAAAGTTCAAAGTTGATTTTGGTTGATTTTCGATATTTTCTAGGTTCTTGAGTCAGAAAATTTGTCACCTGGGGACCTTTCCTTGTGAGTTTGAACAAGATTAAAATGTTTTTCGCTACAAATTCTTTGTTCCTTAAACTATTACTACTATTTCTGGTGTTATTTATGCTATTAGTATGACAGAAATTTTTTTTTGAATCGGTAAAACAGTATAAAAGGTAAAGAAAAGGCGAAAAATTCTGAAAAATCGGTTTTTATTTTTTTTTTTTTTTTATTTATTAACTTGCCCCTCATTTATCAATCTGAAAAAATTCAGAGTGGTAATTTGGCACAAAATACACATTATATAATTTTTTCGGCTTGGCGATATTTTTTGAATGAATTTATAGGTTAGGTTTTGTCGATAAAAAAATTTAAAAAAAGTGTTTAAGACTAAAAGAATTGTAGGATTTTTAATTATCTGTAATTTGCGACCAACCGGATCAAAATTGGCCGAAGTAATCTCGATATATTGCCAAAAAACCGGATTTTTCATTTGGCCAATAGGGGGACCCCGTAAGGGCTAGGGGGCTGAAAATCTCAGAAAATTAGTTATTTCTGATGCCCTACATGGTGGTATTTTTTTTTTTTTTTTTTTTTTTTTTTTTT
>UCOM01003552.1:0-17075 GCA_900474385.1 Ormyrus pomaceus | reverse complement strand
CTGTAAATTATTCTATTTTGTTGAATGATGGTTTCTATTTATTGATTTCGTTTTGAACAAATAAATAGATAATGTGTCAGTCAACGAATGAAGTAAACAGTAGCAGCCGACGCGCATACACAGTGTTACATTACAGTACATGTGCCATAACACGAGGCTGCATTCGCATTGTCGAATCCTGACTGTCCTGACACGCAATAGACGTCATATACTATGTATTTCGTAATACATTGTATTATGAATCAGAAAATTAAAAAAAATAAAGCGTTACTCATTTTTATGAAATTTCATTAAAAATTCGTTTTTTTTATTATTTAAAAATTAAGCATTGACATTTTTTTATTTTGACTCAGAATGAATGCTTTTACACATTCTTTGATACTTCTAGAACACATTTCTGAAATAAAAAAAAAATGAGTTTTTTGATGATTTTTGACTGTACTCTACCCTTAACAGTGCAAACGAATCCGGAAAATCTGCTTTTAAGGTATTTCATGGGCAGCAGTGGTGGTCAACTTTATCAGAGAAACTCGGCGCAACGTTCTACCGCTAGGCGGCGTACGGGAACCCGCAAGCAAACTGGTCGCTTTGAGAGCATAAGTGGGCACGAAAGAGTCCGGCGGCGGCTCATGATATCTTGCAAATTTCTCTACGAAGCTCCTCCTCGTGTTTTTGGCCTCGGCACCGGCGGCTCCTTTAGGCTGGGTCGCGAGCGCGTCCCCAACCGCGAGGCTCCGAGCAGCTGCCGCGCAGGTTTCGCTATCGAATCTTTGGGATATTTGTTTCCGTAAATTATCAAAATTTATATCTTGAGCTTCCTCTTGATCTGCCATGTTTTTCTTCCGAGAGCGCTTGGACGATCGCTCTTGCGTCGATAAGTGCAAAGATCCTGCAATTGCAGGAATCCAATTGTTGCTCGGAGAATGATACCCGAACACAGCTTATTCGGAAATTTTTTAGACATTTCTTAACTCGCGCATCTATCGGCAGATGATCACCCCCGATACTGTCGGCGTAATAGGCTATTTTCGCCTTCGCTTTCAATACCAGGGAGACCCAATGACGCTGGTCCTGGTTGAAAACGATGGCGTACTCGCGTTCGTCTCCGCGCACAATAAATTGAAGATTGTTGTAGTCTAGATGCGGTGACCTTTCAAATTCAATCCTAACTTTCCCGAAATGATATTTTTATGACTTCGCGATTCACGTAAATTTTAATCCAAAGCGCGGGCGATCACAAAGCGAATTATTCACTCACGAAATACACCGGGAACGGTTACGGGAAAATAGCTGAAAAGGATCAAATTGCCTGGCACCTGCAAAGAAAATATCTGGCACCTGTAAAGAAAATTTCTGGCACCTGTAAATAAAATCTGGCACGAAATGGGAAACAAATAATAAAAGAAAATTCGAATACTATATAGGTTTTATAAATTTATGAAGTAAATTTTTACCATACTGCCGGTTCTCCGGAAGCCGCTTTGTAGCATTTGAATTGGGAATATCCCACGTGACGAATGCAACGTTACAATACATTTATAAATTTTTTACAGTTTCCATGAGAAGAAATCGATTTTTCAAAAGCTCCTAATTTAAAAAAATTTTAATTTTCACTGATTTGGCGGCTCGGTGCGATTTCCACGAATTTCAATCGAGCAAAAGTGCACCGGATTTTCATTCCTCATAGCTTTAGCTATGTTTTAGTATTTTTTTAAAATTTTTTTCGTGAAAATTCAGATGAAGCGAGATTTTTAAGCCTTTTTTCATTATCTCAGATGACCGTGCGCCGCCTAGCCTATTGTGAAATCATACAAAGCATTATTAATCCAAAGTCCAAAGCAAAACCCGACAGCCAAAACACGGTCCGGAATCGTGCGTCAAAAGCCGGCTCTCTCTCTCTCTCGACGAGGCGCTGTTTTTCCTCCCCTCGCGTTGGCAAAGGGGGTCCACCGTCGAATCGGAAGCGCCGTCGATTTCGTCCCCTGCATTTGCATAATCGAAGCTGGGCTCGCCCCCCTCGTCGGAAGTGGCTTCCGGGCGTCGGCGCCCCCATATAGATAACCGCATAAAGCGCGCAAATTCCAGGGCGGCATCTGCTGCATTAATTAGAAACTTTCCTTTTAGTCGTTAGCCCTCCATCGCGCGGCATTAATTTTCCGAGTGCACACATGCAGGCGCGCGAATACAAACTCGGTGAAATCGAGCGGACTGCGGCCTGCCGTGTAAAACTTTGTACCCCCGAAATGGCAATCGGCCACCCAGATTTTCCGGGCCAGAGCGCAGCTTCTCCGAGCATATGCCCGTGTGTGTGTGTGTGTGCGCGCGCGCGTGTATGCGGGGGGTGTAAGTGCGACGGAGGCTGCTATGTAGAAATCGCTTTCGTGCCTGATTTTCGCTCTTGAAAAGGGGAAGGCCGAGAGCAACGGCCTTATCTGTCCCTGCCCGGAAGAATATATACGTGCATTACGCCTCGTGAATAACGATATTCTCCCGCTTGTGGAATAAAGGTGGAATGCGTGCGCCGAGATTCGCCAGCCTGGGATCCCTCTCCGAGCGCCCTTGCAATCTTGCACCCAGTTTTCGATCGGAATTTTAGAACTCGGCTCCCTCCTAATTAAATTATGTGTTACAAGTTTCGTTTCTTATTATAGACGCTCCGTAATTTTAACAAAAAAATTTCCCTTCATTTAATTAGCAATCAATTAAAATATTACAAAAAATGGAGCAAATTTAATATCAATTGTCATTCGCTATACATTTTATATCGTCGAAGAAAAGGTTTAAAATTTCTTCAAGTATTGCATGATGGCAGATAATCGATGAGCGTATAATGTACTGTCGGAAACATTGAAAAGTTGAGAGAATAATTTTTCGCTCATGGTCGTGAAAGCAATTATAAAAAACTTTTCAAAGAAGTTTCAAGTATACGTTTAGAATTTTCCATTGACCTACTTCCGCTACCCAATTTTCAAAAGCATTGTTTCCGTATCAATCTCAGGCATAAGCTTCAGTAAGTAGATAACTCCCAAGTTTGGCGTGGCAGCTCCTCCTTAGCTGTGTGGCTTTTAATAATGGGTTTATATACTCGTAAATATAAAATAAACTTCAATCTATTTTCTATAATATAAAATAACATTCTATCTATTTTAAAAAAAATGTAAGTATTTCATAAACAAACGTGTATTGAATATTCCAAAAATGAGCTATTTTATTATATAATTTTATTATATTATAATTTAAAGCAAATATTTAATGAAAATTTTGACAATAAAGCACGTCTCTACTTTCAAACGCACTTTGACAATGTTATCACAGAACTGCTGTTTACACAACAAAGCCCGTGTGTCCCGACGAAATGAAATTATTGTAAATAATTTCATTGCACAAAGGAACAGCGAGCATTTTAGAAAGGACTGGAGCAGAACGCAGCGTAAAGAGAAAAGGTCGAGCGACCGTGCATTTTTACTCCGTATAAATTCACAAAGGCGTATATTAAACTTGATGAGCTTATCAGAAAAAGTATCGAAATACAGCGCCTCGTTACACGTTCTTTCCTCCCTCTCTCTCTCTCTCTCTGCTTCTTTCTCCCGGAGAGACCGTAGAGTAAATAAACTGCAGTGCTTGTAATTTTGCCCGCAAACGATGAGAGCAGCGCCGCTCGTCTCCTTGTTTCTTACGTGCTCGCCTAAACCAATATAAAGCGACGAAGAAAGGGAGGAGGAAAAAAAGGGGCGGGCTTCTCTAAAGAAAATTGCGTTTTATGACTAAAAATATTATGCATACATTGTGCGTGCAAGGCCACTTTTTATCCTTTGTATCTTTCGTGGACGCGGCGGAGTCTCGAATCTTCATCGCGAAAATGCAAATCTCGTGCTTACGATCATAAAAGATGATGCGCGTCTAACCAGTAGGAAAGTTAGTGTATTCTAGTTATGTAAAATAATGTGATCATAACGGTATTTTAATGTAAATTTCGGCAGGGAGACCCGTTTGAATCTTTGTAATTACGTTTCAAATCGTAGTTTACATTAAGCTATAAATAATAAATTAAAAGTAAGTAACAGCTTAGTTTTAAAAAAAGTGATGAAAATTAATTTATCGACCCTGTTTAGCTCCCCACAAAAGAAATTTTCTTCAATGTCAATAAACTTCGCTCCAAACTTTCTCGACAATTAACTTTTCATTGAAACTTCGTGCCCGCGCCGAAAGGAAACTTTCCGATATTAATAAAAATCGCTTCCGACAAAAGAAACCGGTCGGCTATCCCCTCCGTAATTGAAAAACTTGATATTTGAACTTCGCGGCGAACCCGCGAGACCTGCTGCTTGCTTGCTTCGATCGCGCAGCCGAGCCTCGACCGCGAAAGCTCGCTTTAAAACCCCCCGGTGTCCCGACCCCGAAAGTCCGAATTATTCAGGCGACCGCACCGAGGAGATAAGCCAGCCAGTCATCGAGCGGCCGGCTAAATTACCCGCGGCAATCGGCACGCTCGCAAGCTCCCCCCGGTAAGAGTGATTTTTCCGGGAGCTTTCGCGCGCACACCTTGAGCGGCGCGCCGTTCGTTCTCGTCGTCGGTGCAGAAAGCGGGGCGGACGGTAATTTCCGACGGGGGTGGAGGGGCCATTCGTCTTTCTCTTGTGCATCGACGGGGCGCCCCGCTTATGCATACATTCGACGAGCAAATGACGCGGAAACCCGGAGCTGCCAGCGGCAGCAGCTCGGGGGATCGGGACTCCGCGAGGAGTATAAAGTTGCGATTCGGAAAATTGTCAAAATTGAGTTACTGCGTGTGCTCGACTTTGCGCGGCCGGCCGGCGAACCTCGATATTTCCTTCCTCCTTTCCTTCGGGGCTACGTAGGTATTTTCTGCAGCCGTTCGCTTTCGCTCTCTCTCTCTCTTTATTTCTCTCGGCTGCCTCCGGGTGTGCGCCGCGTCGTTGCACCCAAGACAAATAGCAATTGCCGCTTATCGCTTTTAAAGGGGAATTTCATTTCTTTGTTTTCGATATTTCCCATTACTTCGCGAACCAGTCGATTGTTTTGCTGGGACGGGGGAGAAAATCGGGAAGAAAAATCGGGGGAGAAAATCAGGAGTCGATGTATTGCACTGTTTTTGGAAACGTATGGATTTAGAATTCATGAAGATTTGAAAAAAATGATAACAAAAGGTTCAAATAATAGATTCGATTCATTTTTAAATCTTGAGCAGCTTCAAAACTACCTTAAAAAAAAGCAAAAAAAAAAAAATTCAGCGCGCAGCTCAGCTCGTCGGCAGGACGCTCACGTAAACAATCGTTATACGCGGCTCGATATTCGCGGCTAATCCATCCCCTTTCGGCATGCCGAAAAAACGGTAAAAGCGGCCAATAAAACGCGCGGCGGCCCACTCGCCGTACGTATTACAAACGAAACAAAAAGGCCGCCGCCGCCGCCGCGGCTAACTTTTCGTTATACGCCGCGGCGAAAAGGAGAAAAGCGGATAAGCGCCCGGGCATCCGTGTATCGCGGATGCAGTATAGGGCTACCGACTGCCCCCCGCGGCGACGGCTGCCCCGGCCTTTCGATCGTGATCAATGGCGCGCGCGGAGGTAAACGGACGGCTCGAAAACTTTCCGCCGAACGGAGAAAGCTATGAAATACGAGCGCGGAATTTCAAGTCCGCCCCCCCGCCTGTATTATTCAGGAGTTACGTTTTGTGCGCACACGCCGATATTAAAGACGAGGCGAGCCGCGGATAAGAGCCGCGGCCCCCCCTGCCTTTTCGTCGATGCATCAAAAACGCGGGCGCCTCTGCTTTCGGTTATTAGTTATGTATTGGAAGCCCCGGCCGGCCGAGGCTCGTTTATCCTCGTCTAGTGGAGTAATCATGCAAATTTCACGGCATCATTTAACCCGCCGGAGAGTCGTAAAGCGGATTGGGAGCTGTAATTATTAAGCACTTTGGGGTTCTTGAGTTTCTTTCGTTGACTGAACGCCCGCGTTTTCAGAGTCATTAAGCATTGATTTCGAATTCGACGCTTTAAACGAGATAATTGAAGCACTGTATTGTGTCCCGCGATGCGACGGCGTTCGTAACGGTTACATTGTTTATTTCTTAATTTGCAGAATTGTTCCCTAATGCTTTCATTTATTCACGCTGCTAATGGAAATTGGAAAGACAAATTAAAGTTATCAATAATTAAATTAGTTTTAATCGATGTATAAATATACCCTGCGCTAAATACTTAATATTTAAAGCTCATTTGCATACAGACGAGTTAGACAGGAACAAAACAATCAATAATTAATTACAACCCCTTTACATCATTACAATCCGCGATCAATCTGCTCCGCGTATACCTTCCCCGAAAAATTTTAATCAAGCGAAAACCCGCGCTCGAAAGAGCTCCGGCAGCCGAAAAAGCAGCCCCCATAAATCCGGGCAGCTTCCTAAGAGACAGAGAGAGAGAGAGAGCAGAGACGAGAGCCGTGAAAAAGAAAGGGCGGGGGGGGGGGGGGGGGGGCGCTTTATCGGCGGCGCCGCGGGCGCGAAAACAATGGCTCCGGAGCGACGCCCCCGAGAAGCGTCGAGTTTATGAAGTTGAATGGGCACGAGGCAGGTGACGTCGCGTGAAATATGGAAGGTGAGTTTTACGCCGGGCGAGAGGATCTCCCGGGCCCCTCTCCGCTCCGGACTCGGCGTTATACCGCGCGCCAGATCTAGATTTCATTTGCATTATTCAGCGGAGCCGCCGTCGCCGTTGCTGAATTTTCCCTGGCACGAAGAACGAAGCTCTGATCGCGGATTGTAATTTGGAGCGAGCCTTAACGGCTGAATGTTAACGTAAAACGTCGTGGATGGATTGTTGAAATGGAAGTTTTGCGAGAAGTAAGAGAAACTTGTAAATTGTTAAGTTACGTATCGGACGGTCTCTTTGTTGATTTATAAAAAATTGTTTTTGCGAGTGCAAAAGGCAAAATATTATTTCGAACGCGCAAGGACTAAAAAATAATATCCCACCGTTATTTCTCCTGCGAAACATAATCGAAAATCATGGGAAAATAGGAATCCGAGCCGAAACGCGGCCATCAAGTTTTTCACCCGGCGCGCGGTAACGAATCGCGACAAATAATCGCGCGGCGCGATTGAAGAACGACAAAAAAAGAAAAAAAAAAGCTCGGCGAACACGATACATACATACATATCGCGGCCGCGGCAAAAAACGGAGGCGCGCGAAGCTCGCGAAAAAAGGGGGAAAAAAGAAGCGAACGGTTCGCGGATTAGCATTCGACGTGAATGGAGAGGCGCAGTGGAAAGAGTCGAGAGAAAGGAAAATGAAAAGCCCATAATGTGCGAGAGGGGGAGGGGGAGGGGGGAAGCGCGCTCGCGCGTCTTCTCTCTTACTCTTTTTCGACTACAAGGGGGAAATGAGATTCCAGTGCTTTCGCCGCGACCGAGCAAACACGTGCGCGAGCGTAAACAAAAATGCTGCCTGCTCTTGGTCTGGAAAGTAAGCTGCTCGCCGACACACACACACACACACACAGACACTTGCGGAGGGTGCACTGCTTCCGCATTTTTCGAGAACGGGAGCTGGATAAATAGATAAAGGAGTTTCTTTTGCTGGAGCTCGGTACGCTTTATCATTTAATTTAATAAGCATGTAGGGAGGGAAATGCAAGACGAGCATTAATTAATGTATTTTTGAAGTTAAGTTAAAGCGGTGAAAATTTCGATTTGTTATCTTAGACGCGGCATTTTGTCTGTTTGTTCTTTAGGAAAGATTCTTTGATAGAATCTCTTTTGTATTTGCTTTTTCGTAAGTGACTATCGTGTTTTGAATCCCCAGAAGCCGCGACTCATAATGAAAGCCCAAAAAAAGCTCCCTTTTCTACATAAAGGGGAAGTCGGATAGAGGTTCCCATTAATGTATCCTGAATTGTGAAACCGTAAAAGATAAAGTGTCGTATCACATGATGAGACACCACTCGTTATAAGCATAAAGGCAATTTATCACGTGGAAAACTTGAATTTGCAAGTGAGTTTATCAAAGTCTCCGGAGGCTCAACGGCCGCGAAATAAATTTACTGCCTCTCGGTGATATTGCTGTAAACATCGACTGCACTGCTTTTGTTGTTGAAAATGATTCTTGAAAACAATGGATGGCGGAATTAATTTATGCGCATATTTTAAAAGTTCTGAGCCTCTCCGGATTAAAAAAAAAAAATGTTTCACGTTTCCTTTAAAAATTATTAGACTGAAAAATTCTTTAATATTAGCTTGGTAATTCATAATGTCAAGCACATAAAATTTCGTTGTTTATTGTGCAGCCTTGCGAAATTATCTTTAAAGAAGTCCTTTGAAAAAGTTTCAAGCTTTTTTAAATATTTCTCTTTATATAACGAAACTCGTTTGTAAATTTAAACTAAAATTTAATAAAAGCCGTAGGAAAAGAATTCAAAAAAACTGTAACGTACCTTAAAAACTGTACTGAACGTACCAAAATTAAAAATCCCCGAATGCCTCTACGTTCTAAAAAAAATGTTCCAACTTACTCGACGCTCAAGCGGCTCGAAATGCCCGTAACACTCGAACGGGTACATAAGGCACTAATCATAAAGTGCAAACCGCGAAACAATGAATAGCCGACACTTACACCGGACAATAACCCATAAACCTCAAGCGAAGCTACATCCGCGCAAACGAGCGCTGTACACATTTAAATACACCGGGCCGGGAGGACGCTCGAGCGCGCAGCCAGTTCCAGGCGTCGAATCGATCGACCTCCGACTCGGCAAGGAGATATCTATTATGCGAACGCGGTGTACCGCGGCAGTCATCTGTGCGGGCTGATTTTTTTTCTTCCTTTCCTGGCCCTCGTCGAGAAGAGGGGAGAGAGAGAGGGAGAGGCGTTCGGTCGTCCATTTATAACCGAAGACCCGTAATGTTGACCGACTCGATGCCAATAAAGATTAGGGCGGCGTGGAATTTATAGGGGACGGCAGGAATAAAAATAAGCTGAATCTAGAATTTAGTTGTCGGAACTCTCGAAGCTCGAAGGGCCGACGCAACTTGCGGAGAAAGTTCAGCCACTCGATGGCTGAATCTTGGCGAGTTGTATTGCCGCAAATAATGCGGGACGAATGTTTTCATTCGAGCATTTGTATAAATAGTGAGGGGGATATATAGTTTATGTTTTATTTATTCGCCGTCTCGCTGCAGATTTATTAATGTTTGATGAAACTTCCAAGTTTTTATTGCAGTTGTTTTATTTATAGTTTTGTGCCTGATATGTGAAAAGTCAAAATACTATTTTTTCAATATTTATATATATTTATTTTAAAATCAAGAGTTCAAAATGGCTATAATTTTTACTTCTTTTCATTGTATCGCACAGCTAATTTCAAACGAAACGTTTTAATTATTCTGCTTCAATTTTACTTTTTTTTTGCCGCTTTAATTAAGCCTTTTAGAGCGAAATTCCAATTTTTCGTTTTTAAATTTACAACAAAAGTCATAATAGAATAATTCATTCGAATATTCGCTCGAATCCTGTGTCGATTAAAAGGCCCCCTATTAACCGACGCTTCGTTGACGAAAGCGACAATTGCGCCGACATTAACGAGGAAACAAATTGAAAGGGACTCTCGGCGAGAGTGAAATAATTTATCTATTCATAAATTCCGGCGGCATAATTTTTCCTCGTTATATAACCTCTCGAAGCGCGCCGCGTTGTTTTGACTCGGGTGACTCCTCCTTTTTAATCGGCAAATCGCGAAACAAACCCCCTCGTCCTCGCGCCTCTCATGAAAAGCAAATAAGAAGGTCACAAAGGCAGAAGAACTCTTCACGCCGTCCGAGCCGAAAACTTTCTTTGCCCGGCGCTTTTCTCCAAACAAGATGGAGAGAGCGAGAGCTTCGGAGAGGGAGAAATGTGCGCACAACAAGCCGACTTCTTTGCCAAGCTTCAATTGTCCCCCACCTAATGACGGACTTCGCGAGATCCTCGAGTACGCGGGCTTTTGTCACGTCGGCAACGATTGTCTCGCCTTCTTTTTTTTTCACTCTCGCCCGTTCGCGCGGGGTGATTTGATGCGCGCGACTCGGGCTTTCTTTCCGCGTACGTGTAATACTCGCTGGCTTTTCAGTTTGATTGAACTAGTAACGGGCTTTTATCAACGCGTTTTTTTGACTCCCTTTATTAGCGCGATTCGCTTACGTGACCTTTTCGGGTTCGTCGCGGAAAGCTAATTTAGTTAATTAAACGTCGGAATTTTAATACTTTTGTAGCAAACGATAAAAAGTGACGGTAACTATTAGTTCGTTTAGCTTTGTGCTTTGGTTGAAGTTTTGAAAATGAATGGAATTTCATTGAAACGAGTCTGGATCGAGTTTCTGAAATTTTGTATCCAAGTTACAAATCCAATTTGCAGAATTTCACTCTTTGGCAAATAAAAATTTTAAAACTTTTGGCAGAATTTTGAAAAGGGTATTAACTCAAATTTTATTTTCATGAAACATATATGCCTTTATCTAAAACGCAAAGTACAGTATTATTATACGTAAGTAACAAGTTTTTTGTTTGAAAAGTTCAGCATAGCCGTTTCTAAAACCGCTTCCAAAAGTCACTTAAATAATTTAAAGCCCAAAGATTTATCGAGCTTACGGGCCATATTCGACATCGCGTTTTATTTTAAACATAACTATTTCAATAACTTACACAGTTACGCAATCCTATAAAATTGCAACACTTTCAAACGTCCCATCGAATAATTCATAAAAATTTCAGTTTTTCGCCTCGATAACGACGAAAGCGTCCCCGAGATCCGGTTTGAATATGACGAAGGAACGACGAGGGTCCAATTAAAAATAACCTCCGACGAAGTGGCAAGGGACACTCGAGATAGAATTTCAATTACGATGAAAAACGAGGCCGTAAACTCGGCAATTTTCGGCCGTTTACGAGCGATGATCGTATTGAAGTTCGCCTTTATCGCGCTATCTCCGCAATGTAACGCGACGGGGGGAGGGGGCGGGGGGGCATCGAGTGCTGATTTTTACGGGATCGAGCCCCCCCCCCCCCCCCCCGCCCCGTGACTTTTACGAGCCTCTCGCGCTGTCAAGGAAAACTGCTATATTACTGCGAAGACACGCTTTAATAGATTGATAACGCCTTCGCAGCCGTGAGGCGTCGGCGTGCGAGAGGTGAGCGCGACGACTTCCCCGAGAACTTTATGAATCTTGAAATCTACTTTTTTTACGACCAGACGCCGGGCGGAGAAATTTGTTTAAAAGGGGCTGGATTATTGCCGAGAGCGACTGCAACTCCTCGCTGGAGGGTAGTTTTCGAATTCTCTAGATTCGCCTTTGACTTTTATGAGGATGTATCGGGGGATAAATTGAGATTTTCTTGGTGAAGTACAAGAATTTCGCGATATTAAACTCTGATATTTTACGTAGAGTTTGTCCGATTGCGATTTTTAGAATCTTGCGAGATAAAAATTATGAGAATCTCTGACTTTATACGCGCGACTATTTTTATGGAAATTTTTATGGGATAAAAAAGCGCATCGGGATCAAGGATTTTCATCATTTGTTACGTGTTAAAAAAAAAAAAAAAAAAAAAAACGATCAATAAATCAGACAAAGACAGCTTCCTGCTTCGTAAAACAAGGAAATAAAAACTAAATAATAAAATATTTTATGGAGCGAATCCACTTTTCCCGTATCGCCGAAGCAAAGCTCGCAAAAAAAAAAAGAACAAAAAGCGCAACGTACACCTCAAGTAGATAAAGAATCACAAGCTCAGACGAACTTTAACGCCGGGAAACCCGTTTAATTTAAAGAGCGTCGGGGAAAAGAAAAGCGCGGAAGAATGAAAGGATAAGAAGTTTGCATCTCGCGCGCGAAAACACGGCTAAATTTCCGCGGAAAGAGCAGAACAAAAGTGTATACACGTAAGCGGCCAAAAACTTTTGCCGCTTCCTCGGGCTTCCTTCGTACGTAAGCAGCTCCGCGGGGGTAAATGAGGCGCGACGACGGCAGCAAATTTTCCCTACGACGTCGTCCGCGGTGGCATTTCATTCCCGTTGTCCGGACCGCCACAATATGATTATTTAATGTTGCCACTCGATGCACAATGGCTCTCGTCGACGTACGCGGCATGGAAGTTTGTACGAACGAGAGAGAGAGAGAAAGAGAGAGTTCAGTGGCGGCTATTGTTGCGGATTCAACCAACTGTAGTCAATTATGTTCGGATGCAATAAAGCTCTTTTTCTGGCTTCCTTCCTGTAATCCCCCCTTCTTTCCCGCAATTTTCGACAAAAATCCCCAAAACTATACACGACCCACGTCCAGCTCGTTCGACGCGCAATTTGACTTCTCTTAATGGAGAAAAGAGCCATTTTCCCTTCCTCTCGATAAAGCCAAGAAACAAGTTTCTTCCCCCTCGAGTTCGAGGTCCGCACCTCACCGCTCCCCCTTCCAATTAAGCCAGCTAATAAAAGTAAACGCGCCCGTCGACTCGCCGCCGTCTAAATAATAAATAACTCCATCCACGAAGAATCAATTACCCCGGCGCTCGGAGCTCTCGCGCTTGGTGGCGCCCGCGTCGACTCCCCTCCAATATTTATCCAGCGAAATGAGGAAGAGCCCCTCGAAGTGCGGGGGCGCACTGGGTCACTGGGGCTCCGGAGAAACTGCGCCGGCTCTCCGTGCTTAGGTCCGCGAGCCGAGCAATATAAACCCCCCCATTGTTCGGGCGCAACTAGGGGGGAGCGGAGGAAGAGTGGCCCGGCTCCATTTCCATAATTCAAGGTGCGCCGCGGATTTTCGGGGCACAACAATGGGGGGAGGAAGGGCGCCGGAGTCTCGCGTAATCCCCCCCACGGCCATTGTCGTCTCGGCGGAGGCTCGCCGCGCGACGCTGTATTGACGTTTAAGTCGCGGGCCCTTTGTGCGACGGTGCCGAGGCCAAGTCCGGCGCGGTGTCTTGATGTAACGCGGTTACAGGGCAGGCGCGCGGGCTGTTTGCCTGCCTGATGGAGTTTCTGTTTTGACAGCTGCCGCGCGCGCCGCAAGTGTCCATTCTGTCTTCTTGCTCGTCGCGAGCTCTACTTTTACCGGGCTCGAGTGAAATTGGCGAGCGACGCAATTTTCGTCGAGTCGCCCCCGGTTGTCGCGGTGATTTATTTATTGCGCGTGTGTGTTTCTCGCTGGTAATAAATCGGCGGATGCTTTTAGCGCTCGTTCCTAGAATTGATTGTTGAATATTAGATCGATTCGACGGTAAATGAATTATTGATTTTTCTTTTGTAATTTGAAATGTTGTTTTTTAAGAAAGCAGGGTAAGGAATCAAAGTTGCTCTTGTACAACTTATAAATAAAATATTTTCCGCAATCTTTACCAGTCGCTGCTATTATATTACGGGAATCGATCCATATTTCCATTTCAATAATTAGCGATATTCGTTCAAGAATTAATAGGCGTAATAAGGGAATCAAGTGACTTTCTTAAAAGTTATCCTTTGCCGAGCGTTTGGCCCACTTTCCTTTGTTCGCTGGGAAAGCGCAGGGCTGAGCTTTCGTTCGTTTTCCAAACAGCAATTGCTTCTTTCTCTGATCCAATGGAGGGCCAAGAGAGGGAGGAGGGGGGAGGGGGGGGGTGCACGAAAGGGAGGGAGAGAACGAGGACTGGCCGTTTTGTTTGAGTTCGAAAATCGGCAAATGGAACGAACGAAAGCTCACAAGCACGTCCAATCGAGCGCAAAACGCTTCCCGGCCGCGCGATTTCGCTTTTCTCTAGTTTTCTCCCTTCAATTAATGAATGAAATCGGTGGGCTCCACTTTTTTCAATTGCTCGATTTTCCGCTTTTTCCCCCTCGTCCTCTATCCCTCCTCTCTCCCTTTTATTTTTACTGCGGCCCCGTTGTTATTTTTGCCGGTAACGAGATTTCATTTCAGCTCGAATACACGCCTTTCTAACTCTCTGGCTTAATCGACCGAGATGCGTATCGTGTCATATGCGGTTTCGAGATGTATACGCAACTGTAAAAAATACGGTCTCACGCTCGGATTAACGGGGATGCTGCACTTCGAACGCACATAGGATCTCACGTTTGGTCGGAACTCAAAGGGAATAATTTCGAGAGTTTAATAATTCAGAATGAGTACGTATTTCGGGGAATATTGACAATGACGAAACGCTATCAAAAGTTTCTATTAACAAATCGGGAATAACGAATTGGGGGGAGATCGTTTTCACTCGAAAGTAATAGAAATTTTACAAAGTGGTTACAAACATTTTCCTAATTACGAAATCATGAAACCCACCAAAACCGGCAGTTATTTCAATGGTATTCCCGTGTAGTCTTTTTCGTCGGTTGAAAGCAAACGTTTTTACTCAAACACGAAAGCTCAAACATTTTAATACCAATAAAATGCTCAAGTACAACCATCAATTTCATTGGCGCGCCGAGTCGCGAAAAATTGATTGGAAAAGGGGTCGGCCAATAAAGCCTCGCGGAGATTACAGTCTAAACGAACGAAGCGGCGTTCCAAGCCCGGCAAATCCCTGGTCGACCATTACACCCTCTCGTAGGCGTGTTTTACCAAACCAGTAATCGCGTCAGCCGAGTCAAGTGTTGGAGTATAATGGGATCCATCAGGTCGGCGTGACAACGGCACTTCCGACCGGCCTTCTCCTCCCCCCCTCTGTTTCTCAATCGCATTGGCCTTCTGTTCCGTTCCTCGCCATTGCACAGATTTCATTTAGCCGTACATGCATTTGGTTTCAAGGGGATTTTCGATATTTTCGCGAGAGGATGCAATGCTTTGTACTCTAAAATCCAATGAAATTATCGAAAACTTCTAAAGCATCATTCGAATAAAATTTTAATATTTAACCGATTGTACATTATACTTATAATTTGCATTTGTAATTACGTATAATTACTTGCGCGTTCCATTGATTTGGATTACGCACGCTAATAACTATCAAAATTAAATTACCAAATTATATTAATGAAAATTCCTCTAAATATCATTATTGCAATAAAACCGCCTTTAACCGCGCATTTGAATTTTCGTCATTCCCCTATAAAAACGCACTTGGCAACTTCTCCCTCAAAGATTCAACTCGGCCGCTTAAAAAATTCATCATTTAAACGGACGAGTCTCGAGACGCATCTTACGCCGGGTAGCAGGCCTCATTAGTAATTCTAGCATCTTAGCCGAGGCCGGCCTGTGGGGAGCAGCGACCTCCGGGGCAGCCCTCTAGAGTAGGTCGCTCGGCTTCGGCGCTGCTGCCGGGAGTCCCAACGGGGGCAAGACAGAGAGAGAGAGAGCACGTGACCTCGTCATCGACGGTTTACCGGGTGGCCCCCCGCCGAAACATGCATCATGCATGTCGATCGCGGCGGAGGCCTATTTGAATTTCCGGGCCGCGCGGCCAATGCAGTCAGCCGGACGATTTCAAAAGACGCGATGCCGCCGAAACGAGCGGCGGCGGAATCCCCGGAATCCGACCGAAGCTCATTTATTGCGGCCGTCCCGTGTTAATTCGAAGCATCGCCGTGACTACCCGACTGATTGCTCGTCGGAAATTAGTCATTTCTGCTAATGAGACTGGACCCGGCGAGGTGCTGTTTTCGAGGCTTGTTTGCCAGTTCTTTTGGGAATTGCTGGAATGGTGTTTATTGCGAGGGGGGGAGGAATCGATGAGACTGATGGGAGTTTTAGTACAGAATAAGCGTCGATAAATTCAGGTAAACACATCCAATGTTCAATGTTAAAAATCACCGAGAAAATTTTAAAACAGTAAATTCCGATATTAATCCTTTCAATCATAATGTTCTGTTTTCAAAATTTTGCACAATCACTTAAGAAACAAATCTCTCAGGAAATTGCGGTTTGTAATTTTGTTATTGCAGAATGTGAATAAAAGATTTCTTCCTTAAAAAATTCATTAGATAGAAGTTGAGGCTCATTATCAAGCGCTGTGATTGGTCTAGAGCATCATAGAGTGTATACATCATAGAGTGTATACAAGAGTTTTTATTCATTGGTTGATTTGATTTCGATTTTGATTCATAGTAGAAACATTTGTTTTTATTTCTTCATAATATAAATATTGTTATAAATATTATATAATATAAAGTATCTAATTTCACTTTTTGAAAGCAAAAATATTAGAGTTTGTGTTTCACTAGAAAGAACAGCAACATTACAAGTTGAGCATGCGCAGTAAGGATTTTTAAACTTGCGCCTTTATAAGTTTCATTATACTAATATATAAATCTTTCACAAAATATAACAAACAGTTTCAAAATAAAGATTGCTGACGTGTTACAAATATTTTAACAAATTTCTGTAGTATCATCTTTAATAATATATTTTCAAATTTATTTTAAATTATTTTGTAAAAACTTTTAGTATAATTATTAAAATATAAAATATAATTTAAGATAATATTAAAATAAAGTTAGCGGATCAATAACTTAGTATATTTAATTAAATGTTTAATCAAAGCTTACACAAGCAGATAACAATTGAAATAAAAAAACTGGCCTGCGATCGGCCGCCCTCGCTCGTCTTAGAGTCAACCGACTTACCTCCAACACAAATACTGGGCCTGCGGGCGACCGCCTCGCGGGGTTCGTTTTAATAAAAAAATTTGATAATAAAATAGGCGTGTTTCTAGTCATTTTTCCCTGTCTCTCCGAATCCTCAAGTCGGAAAAGACCAGCTCTATCCTCTGCACCGCCGTGCGCGCGCGTGATCGCAAGCGTGATCGGTGCGGCGCCGATATCCGGCTAAAATAAATAAATTCTTTATGCGTGGTGATCGGAATTAATTACCACGTCACAACTGATTGTTATTATTTCTGCAAAACTTTTTCGGCAAAACACCCCGGGAATAGTTCAATTGCCAAATATTGATTAATTAAAATTAATAAATACAGCTATTATTGCTACAGGAAATTCATGGAAAGAAGTTGAAGTGAGAATGAATAAATATCTAGAAGTTTCAATATGGCTGGCACTAAATAAGTTAACTCTAAATATAAGCAAAACAGTTTTTATACCTTTTGGAAATT
>UCOM01003551.1:0-17119 GCA_900474385.1 Ormyrus pomaceus | reverse complement strand
GCGCGCCTCTCCCCCCCCCCCCTCCCCCCTCTCCTCTCCCGTATATCCCCCGGAAAAAAAGCATCTTTAGAGCGTCCTTCATTAATGCGTAGTGAAAAAAAGGAAGTTACTGCAGTAAAAATTATTACCCGTTCAAAGCCAAAGTAATAACTTATATAAAGTGCAAGTGTAAAACGGCCGAGGCGGGAGAGTAAGGAACGTGTGGTTTTCGCCGGTACGAATAGAGAGCGCATCTCTCTGCACGGAGCGCGGAGGAAAGAGAAGGATAATATCCCTCGTCCGGGGGAGTGGAGCGCGCGTGTATATATACGGGGCCCTTTCAAGGGCGCGCTTGTATAAAAGCCCACGGGCCCCGCGCGCCGGATAGTAAATCACCGGCCCCGACATTGTTATACATTCGGGCTTTTTCTTTGCGGTCGTGTTTATATACCGTCCAAAGGGAGAGAGAGAAATTCCCGGTCGCGGATGAGTAAGGACGCCGGCCGGAGAGAGAGCCCGCGTGTGTGCGAACGCTCTCTGCGAAAATTTCGTTCCTTTTCCAAGGACGGCGCGCGCGCCGACTGGCAGCTGGGCTCCGCGCCTGGTGCGCAGAGGCTCTTTTATGCCTCGCCGGCGGTTTTATGATTTTTTTACCGCTTATTAGTCGGTATAATTAATTTTTGAGGCTAGGCCTCCTCGCGCTCCCTCGGCTTTATTCCTCTTCTTTTCGGTAATGCCAAGGGCTCCGGGAAAATATGCGCTTTCAGACGCTGCTTTAATGATTCTTTCTAAGGTGCTTCGCCTTAACCAAGGGGAGAGCGCTCCAAGTGAGATTTTAGTTTATGTTCTCTTTCTTTGCGCGGGGAGGGAGAGAGAGTTTAGTTGCAAAAATAGCAAATGCTCGAGAAGGCGCGCGCGTTGCTACGAACGACGTACGAACGGCGCGCTCGATCGTCGGGAAATCGTTAAAACTCTTTAGAATTCGGTATCTTTCTTAAAAAGTAAGGCCAAACGCGTACTCGCCAGCTTCTTTTGAGAAATTACAAAAAGCTCGGCAATCCTTCCTCGCTAGCCCTCGGCTTACGACTCGCAGCTTGGCGTTCAAATCCCGATCTCCAGCTCCCGCTCTCGGCTTGCTCGGTAATTCAGTCGTAAAGCCAAGGAGAGAGAGAGAGAGAGAGAGAAAGAGAGTCTAGTGGCCGTCGTCTACGTTCCCGCGCTGCACCCCCGGAACGAGCAGCCTGCGATGCTGCTGCTGCTGCTGCGGGCCTGAAGGAATTTCGCTGCAGCTGCGTGTCTCATCGATCATGCAGCGTTTTACTGCACGGCTTTGGCTTCGATCGCGCGTACAAAGGGCGCTCTCTCTCTCTCTCTCTCTCCCTCTCTTTCTCCGCCACAAAGGAGCGCGATTTTTCGCCCGCTCGTCATGCAAATGAAGCGCGAGGCGCGATGAGTGAAGCGGTGTAAGACAATGGGCAAGAGTCCAAGCGCGAGAAGTCTTTATGGGGATAATCGATTAAATGCCGGCCGAGGCGTTGCCCGTTATTTCGTATAGCGGTGAGCCTCGGCTATTCGGGCTTGCGTGCCGACAATTTATTCGATCTTTTATAATTGAAGTGTCGCGGCCGGAGAGTGGACTAGTATAACGCGAGCGTGCACGCTTATTGTTTATTAATATGAACCGTTTCTAAAGCGGGTACAGTTATGATGTCCATCGTAAAGACTTCATTTTTGAGGGTCGGGATGAAAAAGCCTGGCTCGCAGCCTTGTATTATTCGCCCAGCGCGAATTTATATCTGATATAAAACGGATATTTTAATGCTCGGAGAAACAAGTTTAAGGAAAGGGCATTTCAGCTTTATATGATACAGTTAACGAGAAAAGGTCTTCTTCAGACGTAATAACTTTGTTTTGCATTTTCAACGGCGAGATTAGAGAAAGGTTCGGGATATACATTTTATTTTAAATCGCGTTAATTCAAGGCGGAAAAAGCGGATCAAATAAAGTAATACGCCATCGGCTATATAAGTAAAAATGCATTATCATCATTATATCTTATAAAGATCATCGCAATGGTTTCTTTACAAGCATTACGTGCTGACTGTTCGCCGAGTCAATCACGCAAATGCTCATATCAATTTGCTGCAATGTCATCGCGTTCACGAAAGGATGTAAAAATAGCCTATGACTTCCGCACATGGAAACATCAATATTGTTCCCGCAGAATAAATATTCTATACGACTTTGTTCTTCTATGGCTATCTAATTAAAATCTTTTACATCTTCCAAACGAGTACCCCGCCATTACAAATCATAAAAGCGCAGTGAGCTTCGAACCGTTTTAAAAAATAACCCTCCCAAAGAGTGAAAATTCCCAGCGAAATAGTTCCTAATAAAATAACCTAAAAAAAAAACGAGTAAAATTATCACCTAAAGATAATCGGTAATAGCACGTCTCGCCACTTCGTCTATAACTACTGCATACCGGGGGCAAAGATAAAAATGGCCGAGCATTCCATTTTCCACGCTCTCGCGATTTTTCCCGGCGCGCAGAGCGCGGAGAGCTCATTTCGTATTCTCTGCCCTTAAACACTGCATAAAAGCTGCTCGCGCATAGCCGCGTAATAACAAGAGCGCTGCGACTCTCCCTCTCTCTCTCTCTCTCTCTCTCTCTCTTTTCCCCGCGTATTGAATTACTCGGGGGCTCGCGCAAAATGCGCCGCTTCTCGCGTGTCGATTTTCATAAATCATTCAGCCCCACGGCGGACTGCGGCGTCGTCGCCGACGTCGTTTCCACGGCGACATGCCGCGCGCCCGGAGCGTACCCGAGAGAAATCGTCGCCCGATGTACGCCGAGGCGAAATAACTGCGTGCGCAGGTGGAGATGTCCGTAATGAGGCCTAATGTTCAGGCGGACTGGGTTCGATAATGCCGAGGCTCCTTTTGCTCCTCCGGTATAAGTAGACGATGCTTTAAGATTTGAGAAATTGCTTGAAAGCACGCTCCGTCGAGGATTCTGACTTGAGCCTTGCTTCCAACTTTTCAAATTATTTTGCTTGTAAATCGCAAATGATTTTGGAGAATGTCGAAAGGTTGATTTAAAAAATTTTAATTAAAAACCGCGCCGATTGAATTTTTTCTTAGTGCCCGAAGAAACGGTGTTCTTCAATACACTTAAAACGTTTCAAATACATTCCAAGCTGAATGCAAAGCGTATTTTTAATTTCTACAGCTTAATTAGCTGATTAAAATAACTGGAGCCTTTAAAATTTCTAATTCAGCGGCAATCTGAATACCAAATTCCCGGCGATCCCGTCGAAAAAAAAAAACAGAGCCGGGGTATTCCCAGACTGACAATTCAAAAGCCGACTTCCTGAATGGGAGCCGAATAAAAGCAGCAGCTCGGAAATAGAGCCGTACCGGAGGGCCAGTTTTCCATTCAAAGGTGCAAATGTCTAGCATACTCCTCCGGCTCCGGAGCGTCGCGGCGCGCCGCATAATTAAACAAAAATCCCCAGCCGCGAGAATTTTAATCCGGCCGCGGTGATTGCGGCTCGGGTCAAACGGCCTCTCTCTCTCTCTCTCTCTCGGCGACACGTGTGCTCCGAGAAATAATCGATGTCCCTCTTTCCGCGCAACACCTTAAACGCGATCAGGAAGCGCATTCCAGCCGCGGAGCGAACAAAGGGCGAGCCGCGCGCCCCCGAGGATCGATTATTCGGCGTGTCGATTTCCGCATGGTTTTTCGCCGCGTCCGGCCGCGCATTGTTGCGGCCCGCAGTATTTAGCGCGCAGGTGCGTCGCTAGTTTTTGTCGGCCTCCCCCCCCCCCCCCTGCGTCGAGAGAGAGAGAGAGAGGGGCTCTCGCGTGATCATTGCCGCGGCTATTTGCGAATACTGCTGCTGCGGTGCCTTTTTTTCCGGAGACACCGCGGCTGCGATTTTTCTGGCGAGCGAGGAGTGCACGAGAGGTAATAATGGCAATGCTCTCGGGAGACAATATAGAATGCCGGTATGATTCTTATGCAACGTGCGTATGCATAAATGCATGTTGTCGGGGCTGCACAATGAGAAGTCGCTCATTATAATATTTAGTTACCGCTTCATTATTAGCACTATTATACACTTGTTCCACGCCGCTGCACTAAGTAAAAATTCTCTTTACAGTGTACTAAATTTCTCTATTCTCCAACGGCTCATTCCTACCCTAATTAACATACCTACCGACGCACGAAGGTTGTTTTTACCATTAGAAGACCTTGCTTCTAAATTAGATCGTCTTTTTCGAGTTTTTTTTATTCTCTCTCTGTCCGCGGAAAGGTCCTTTTGCAGGATTTCGTAAGTGCCGGCAGTAATCGACCTTGCGCATCTGTATATCTCGGGGGGGCTCCGACGACTCGCGAACGCAACGGTGCTTTGGAGGCGAGAGAGAGAGAGAGAGAGAGAGAGAGAGAGAGAGAGAGATTAGCCTCGCACTTAGCGAGGAGAGGAGACGCGCAGACCGAAAGATATTCATCGTTAATAGCGATAATCATCGGGGCGCGCGCACAACCTGTCGATTCATTTCGAAGCCAGTCGGAGAAAATAAATCGTCCGAGAAAAGAGCGTAAGCGTAGGTACGAGCGTATAGTGTTAGGAAAAACAAAGAGACCGTCCGCGGCTGCTTTTTTGCTCGGTGGTTGTTTTGAAGCGGGAGACGAGCGGGTTATTGATTGTCTTTTATTTGGATTTCTCGCGGAGAATGGCTTTGATGATAGGGGAAGTGAATTTGAATTTTTAATCGACCCAGTTGATTATATATATGTCTCGAGTCATTTTCCGATATGTTTTTATCACTTAAAATTTGATGATTTATCTTGCATTCAATTTCGTTTCTAACGAATTTTTGTTTTTCTGTTTCAGGTGAGTTTACAAGCATTATGGTTGCATTAAGAGTTTCATCTACGTAAGTTTGCAAAGATTTAGTTTCCTGTATCTAAAAAAAAAAGAAAAAAAAAATTAAACCTGAAAACTCTGAGCGAGCTCGAAGCATTTTTCAAAAACCGCCGTAAATCTCCCTTTCGTATTAACAATAAATATCGAATCTCCATTCCGAAGATTGGCACTCAAAGTACAACAATCCATTAAAGTTTAATCTCTCATAAAGCAGCAGCAACGGCGGCGGCGGCGGCGGCGGCAACACACTGTAGCTCCGCTCGGCAGACAATGCAGCCTATAGATCTCCGCAAGCGGCGGCGGAGGGCGACAAAAAGAGCTTTGCGTCGCGTCGCGTCGCGCCGGGCCGCATAAAGAGCCGCTTGCTCGGTCGCTCGCCGCGACGACGACGCAGCTCGGCTGGAAGTTCCGTTGACCCGGTCTTGCGCATGCAGCAGCGGCTACGGGCGGCGGGAGCGTCTTTTAATCCGAAGGCCGCGACTGCGCCGCCGCCGCCGCCGCCGCCGCCGCCGATCAGCAGCGCGAGATAAAAGGGCACAGCTCGCGATTAGTAGGCGATACAAGCGGGAGAGCCAGCCAGTGCCACTTATATGCGATCGCGAGCTTGAAAGAAAACCGCCGGAGGCCGCTCGCCGTCCATTTACGGATTCACCTTTAACGGCAACCCGATCGATCGCCGCGGAGCTCCTCGAGAGAGAGAGAGAGAGAGAGAGAGAGAGAGAAGGAGAGAGAGCCGAGAGGGAGACTCTCCTGCCTGCCTGGCTGCCCTTCCGCTGCCGACCTTGTCCGAATCGCCTCGACAAATCATCGCCCAACGCGCGCGGCTAAGGCGTATTACGCGCAAAAACTCTCTAGGACGCCGCGAGCGCTTTTTCTCTCCCTCCCCGTGCAGCTGCTTTTCTTCCGAGCTTAATTGTCCAATTATTTTCCGTACACTTTGTTGGGAGGGAACGGGCTGCTGCCGTTGTATTTTTCATTCGGGACTTTGACCTTTTTTTTTTTTTTCACCGCGGACTTGTCGTTGACGTTTACGGAAAGTGGAGAAAATGCCGCCGGGAAGGGTTGCGGACGGAGGGATGTATTATCCGAGGCTGAATGGAAAGCGACGTTTTTGCGACGAACCTTGAAAATGAATTAGGCCTCGTTTTTGCTTACGTCGAGAACTACGTTTCCATAAACCGCGCTTTTATTCGATAAATTATTTAACTCGAAAATGACAAATACAAATGCGTAACTTTTGCAGCCTTTTTCAATTGCGCCTAATTGGCGAAAAATGCGGCAACACGGGCTCTCCTGGGGCTAATTCAGAGCGATACACGCTTTAATTAAAATCTAAAGCGACACGGTATTACGAATTCTTTCCGGGGCTCCGCGGCGCGCGTCAAACTTGCGCGAGCCGAGGAACAATGGCCGCGGACTGGTCGCTCAATTTAGCATTAGATACAACGACAATGCGCAATCAGTCGCCGCTCCTTCGCATTGTCCCTTCCCCGGCGCACGACCAAAAAAAAAAAAAAAAATAAAAAAATAAAGATACACCGCCGAAGAATGGGAAAAAAGCCAGCGTCGTGGTGTCTGTCTCTTCTCTCCCGCTCTCCGGACCTCTCGAGAGCTTTAATTGTAACGTTGCACTCGTGAATTGCACATCTGTATTGCAATAATAATGGACGGTTTAAATTTACGACGTTTTCATGCGGCGTTGCACTTTAGATTCGCCGGTTTTTCCCTGCCTCTCTCAATGAGGCGGTTTTCAGCCGTCGGGCAAAAAATCCATTCAGAATTCAGGTGAGCGAAATGAATTTTACGACTTTCCGAGTCTATTAGCGCTAGTTTCTAATTCTCCTTATGCGATTTAGCCTCACAATTACTCCATTAACCGGCCGGTTTATTTTGACGTATTTCAACCGCCGCTAAACACCGGGCTGTCGCTGGGACGATTAAAATTTAAACATTTTATAGAAGGCATAATGACCGCGCCGGACTCGGGCAAAAAATCCTTTAACAGTCGTTTTTCCGCGGCCATTTAAATCCTGAATAATGAGTCACTTGCGCTCTCGAAAGTCACCGAGAGCCCCTTATACAACGAATATCAACAATAACTAGCAGCCACACTCGAGTGCACTAAAGCCCTGCGCGCGCCGGAACGATTTTTGACAGATATACGTTAACAATGCCGCGGCGACGCCGGTACACTTTCCCCGATGAATTTTCATCGCGGAGAGCGCGCGTTTCGCAAGTATAACGCGCCTCGTTACGCGAGAACTCGAAGGCTCTCATTACGATTGCGCGCGAGACACTTATTAGCCGAGGGAAGGCTGCCGTTAATGCAAGCAGTTGACGTTTTAGCATTTCATTTCGTGCCCGATGCGGCTGATTAATTGGAGAATTAGCTGAAAATAATTGATTTATCGAATGTGTAATAACTGCTTACATTTCGCTTAAAATGTCGTGTGATTTATGGCTCGATGAGCTGAATGATGAGTAATTAAAATAAATTCAAGCCGGAACATCGAGTGACGCATAAGGAGGGAGCATATCCTTGAAAATTCAAAGTCCGCTGCAGGAAGTAGTAATAAAAATTGATTTACTATTATGCGAAAATCGATTTTGGAATAAATTTAAGCGAATCGTTATCGGTTTTCATTTGCAAACAAATATTTCATGCGCGTAATAAAAAATTTTATACAACGAATAAATCACGAATTAATTGACATTATACATTCAGTTTCGCATAATGGACTATCTCGTAAATAAACACATTCAACAGTAAGAATCCTCGTTGATTTTTCGCCTTTTATACCTTTACATTTTAATAGGTACGCTACTCATTATGCTCCGTGAATTGTGTTTTTGTAACAAAGAATAAAAGGAAATAGTTCTAATAGGCATACACACTTCAATAAGCCATCTTATTAACTGCGTATTATATTTCCTACCTATACAGCCGCTTAAGTATTACGAAATCACGCGAACGTGAAAAAAATTCTACAAAAAGACGTCTATCCCGTACTGCTTGTATAATTCAATTACAATAAAAACTTTCAGATCGATCATTTAATCGGAACAATTTTTTTCCATCAGTCGCATCTTTCCCCGTATATCGAACGAAATCACGCGAAAAAAGCTCCTCGCCCCCCCCCCCCAGAGGAACCTCTAAAATCTCGTTGGAAAAAAGCAGGAAAATAATCGTAGGTAAAGGAGTTTTCTCGCTGGAAGCCTCTCGGCAATCGTATCGGTATGCAACGCCGCGCAAGGATTCCCTCTCGCTGCACGGAAGGGAAAAAGAGAGGAGCCCGCTCCTAGGAAAAAAGGAGGACGAGGAGGAGAGAAAGAGAACGGAGAAGAAGGCGAGGGTGGCGAGCGAGAGAGAGAGAGAGAGAGGCGCCCATCGGTCGCCGCCGCCGCCGCCGCCGCAGTTATATTTAGATTCGCGCGCGCACACACTTTCGTGCTTCTTGTTTTACATTTGCCCAACATACAACGCACTCCCTCTCGCTGCCTCGGCGTTTGCCCTAGGAAGATCCCCAGCGCGAGATCCCTTCTCGCGCGGGCGCTAGGATGACCAACGTCTCTCCTCTCCGCGGCCGAGGCTACACGGGCGATTCCGCGTTCGGCGCTGCCGTTCAGTGACACAGATTTCGAGCCACCGGCTTCTTTCGGCCGGAGAGGCTTCGAAGCTCTTCCACTCCGCGGACAAAGAAATTTAATATCGCCTCGTCGCTTCTAAGAGAAGGCGGCTAAAAAGTGGTGCCGCTGCTGAATTCCGCTGGATCGCGCGGGAAGGTCCTCGGGAGCGTGGCACCTGACGCGGAATCCTCCGTGCGCATCCCGAGCAGCAGTCTCGGAAAAGAAAGAACTCGGCGCAAAGTCTTCTCTTTTCTGGTGGTGCACCTCGCTCTCTCTCTCTCTCGCTGCCCGTATACACAGCCGCTTGGCTGCATGCGCTCTTTTCTCTTTGGCTCCGTTTCTCCGTCTCATTGGCTTTGTCGTTTTTTCCCTTCCTTCCTTCCTTCCTTCCACGCTATTCTCCGCTCTCTTTCGTATACACGTAGCTCTCCCCGGTGCCTCGCGGTGTACCTCTCGGTGCGCGAGTCCTCACACAGCTACAGCCTTTTTCTCTGCCCTTGGCTGCTCCCGCTGCTGCTGCTGCTGCTGCTGCTGCTGTTTCTTCTTCGCGCTAGAGACTCTCTCTCTCTCTCTTTCTGCTAGAGATATCATCGCACACAGGCGAGGGAGTCGCTCGTTAAGTAACGTCGGATGAGCGATTCGTGCTAAATTTATTGCGGATTTTTCGACCCGATTTTTGAGAGCAGTTGCAGCTTCGCTTGCAAGGGTTTATGAGCTCTTGAGTAATTAGCTCGCGAAAGTGAGCCTCGCCGTTATTTTCGCTCAAAAATTTATTACATTGTCGGGCCAAGTTTCGAAGGAAAAGTCTCTGTCTGTACTTCTTTGTGCATTAATGATAACTTCGATGAAACAGTTTTATACAGCCGTGACCCTTGATCCGGTTTGGCATCTGAAAAACTCGCGATTTAGCAAAGCTTATTCCATAAAATTTCGCGCTCAATAACTTGGCCTATACATTTACAATGACTCGGACGTGTACGAGCCGAGCACGATCTTCTTCCAATATCCAATCAAAGGTAAAAGGATAGTCTCCGCGGCGCAATCCATTTAATATCCCGAATTTACGACAGCATAATGTCCGCAAATTACGCCTCCATTATAAGAAAATATCGGTGACTAAAGTCGGGGTGAAAATAAAACGCGCGACGGCAATGAAAACGCCTGCGCAGCTTTTCCCGGACTCAACCCCCCTTATCGTAAAACTCATTTCCTAAAAACACAACAAACGTTCGCGCGGTAATTTAGCCGTCGCCGCGATATATTTATCCGCGTCATAAACATTCGAACTATCGCTCGCAGATTGTAAAACGAACTTTTCGAAAGCTCAGAGCTCTCCTCTGTGTGTCTGCCTGTGTATGTGTGTGTGTGTGTGTGTGTGTGTGTGTGTGTAAGTGTAAGCGCGAGAGTTCAATAAAAGCGAAACGAAGGGCATAAAACAATCCGTTATGGCGAGCGGAGCGACTATCGCTTGCCTTTAATTGACACCCATCTCCGGACTCTTTTCCCCTTTGCAAACACCGATGTATAAAGTATTTACGAGTCATAATGTGATATATAAACGGCAACACGCGAAATCGGCAGGGAATTCATTCGCTCGCAGCTCCATTTAGCCGGGACGGTCAATTTTAGAATGGACATTGTGTATAAATAGCCGCGGTGCACTTTCTTTCGCGATGGGAAGGCGAAGTGTGTTACTTCGTTGGCGAGGATGATTTACGTGCTCGAGACGGCGAGGGTCACGATTTTTGAAAGTGTATTGCCTCCCCCCCTCTCCGCGCGCTTCGCTTTTGTGCGACGCCGTGGCCGGAAAGTCTGGCGTTTTTCAATCGTAAACGATGCGCGACTTGGACGCTGCACAAGTGCAGATAATAAATTTCGCGGCCATCGGGATAAGGGGTTAAAGGTGGCACTGTGATTTACGAAAATGTCAATCTTCGAAAGCTTATTGCTGCCACTTTTTTTTTTCTCGGCGCGGCTTTATTTATCGATGAAAGTGAGAGTTCGGGATGCGAGAGATGCAGGACGGTAAAAGTTTTCGTTTTTCAAGCCCGTTATTTATGCCTTCCGAGGACATTTTGAATTTTGTTGCGTAAAAATTTTTGCTTTTTCAGAATCGGCTCGACAGCCTCGTAATGTAAACTGAGTTACGACGAAATAATATTTTATCAGATACAAATCTCTGATAGGCATCTTTAAGCAAAACTTTTACTTTCGATATCATTAGAGTCGCATTCTAAACAAAGGTGTTTGTCCAATATTTACATAACGAACATTACCGTGCCGCGAATCAAAAAGCACTATTATTCCGCATCGAACCGTATTACACAAACCAAACTCGGATCGATACTGGAAGCCTTTCTTTCCCGCTGAGAATAACGATTTAGAAGGCGTCAGAGCGTCGAGCGTCCGTCGTGGCGACGACTCGACGCCACGATCCATCAGCTGGGGGATGGATGGGCCGAGGCGACTGCGCCCATAACTAAAACCGATCCGCAGGATTTACAGCCAATTATTTTTCCGCGGCCGAGTAATCGCGCGCTTCTTCGATCGGGCCCCGATATGAGGCCTCGCCGAGCCTGAATTATCTATGCGTGCGCTTAGAGAACGATCGGGGAATCTTCAGTCGGAAGATTTTATTCTCGAAAACAATTCAGAAGTGCGCGCGTCGTTAGTTGTACTTTGCCTTCCCGTTCGAACGAAATATTACGTAAGAAATAAGCGTCCTGCCTCGCTGACAATATTGTCCCAACCACTTGTAAATGGAACGAAAGCCCCCCCGCGCACACAGCGAGAAGAAAGAAAACAAGCAGCAGGTCAATTTTCCCGGGAGGCGGCTTTCCTCGACGTAGCTCTCGGCAGATTTCCGCGTCACAGTCAATTGGCTCGGTTTCTTGCTCGCATCATCGCACACAGGGAAAAGCCCGCAGCCACGGATCACTTGCGCAAGGACGTGTACTCGACTCTGTACGACGGGGCCTGCTCCGCGCGGAGAGCCGGTCAGCCTCGGTCTCTCTTTTTCTCCGCGAGACCGCAGCTGCGGCTTTTCGTAACGTCGCGCGAAAGGGAAATTCGCGCGCTCGTTCGCCTCTCCTCTCTCTGTATATAGATTATATTGTGCGATATTTCCCCTCGATGTCGTGATGCTCGTAACGGAGATCGGCGATGCTTGATAGGGAGGAGTCGTGAGTCGAGCGGGCCGAGCCCCAAGAGCCGAGAGAGCGCCTTTGTGGATTTGTCAGTGATATTGTTGCTGCATTTCAATTTCGCCGCAATTCCGCGGAGCTTTGGCTGCCTATTCAGTCGATTTTTATTGCCAAAGCTTGGAAGGAGTCAATAATTGGGCGATTGCGCCGATTGCAGATTAGTTGCCGCGAATATTTTATGAATTTTCCTGCCTAATAAGTAGATAATGTCCGAGATGAGCAAGACGAAACATCGGCGTTTTATTGCTGTTTCATAAAACCTGAATTAACCAGGATTTTAAAAATGCCGATTCTTATTGCAATATAAAGTGCATCTCATTTTTGTCTTCGAAAAGATTTCAGTTTTAATATACATTTCTGATGAAATATTGTCTATTTCATTAAAATTCTTCCGAATTAATGTTTTGAAACTCGCCTAGGAGAGGCGGTTTGAATTATATAATGCAATTTCGCAAATATTTTTAATAGCTTGTATTACTTTTAATAAAAAAGATTCATTTAAAAAAAACATAATTTGTAACTATAAAGTGCAATAGTTTCTGTAATTATATCTCGTGATTGACGGCGTCTGCTAATTATGTTGAAAAAGGGATTTAATCGTGGAAGAGTATCAAAGTACTTATAAAAATGTCTAACTTCGCTCTTGGCAGTGACGCCTTTTTTATCGATCATTGTGTTCACTTGAATGTAACTAATAGAACATTTTTTCGATCTCTTTTATTTTTTGTCGCCAACGAAGCTCAGCTCTTCTTATAAAAAAGTACTGGTCATTTTATGTCATTTATTAAGAAACGACTCCAAGTCCAGTAATATTGTGAGAAAAAAAGCCGTTCTTCGTAAAAGGATAATTTCAAGAATTAAGTTATTAATACCACTGAGACTCGCGTTATTAAATGCACAGTGTAATTACGACTTAATAATATTTTAATTATTCAATGAATTATGATCTCCATTTACCCGTTTTGATTAACGACTATTAAACTAATAAAATTCAATTAATAAATTTTCTCGTTCAACATAATTTCCCTCATTTTTTTTCTCTCAACATATTCTCCCATGAAAAAAACATCGCTTTCTATCATTTTCGCAAAAAGCATCTTTACATTGGCTCGGCAACAAAAGCAAGCAGACGTAAGTAAAGGTTTCGACTCCTAATCTCCTCATTTATTGCATACAAGCATTCGCCGCTCGAGCGATCGGCAAAAAGCATCGCAGTTTTCCAGCCGCAGTAACGAGTAAAAAAGGTTGTCCTACGCGCACGTGTGCGCCTCTTAAATGTAAACAAGCTAATTTCGCGGCGGGCAAAAAGCAAGAATGATTTTTTTCCCCCTCCCTCTCCCCTCGCGAGCGTACATAAGTTCCCCTCCTACGACGATACGCGCCTCGTATAGACACATCGCTCGCCGGACCCGATCGAGCGTTTAATAAGATTTCCTCGAGGATTTTCTCGAGCGCGTAATCGCAGCCAGCGCTCTCCGGGCAAAACAGACTTTCTCAACGCTCGACTAGAGATTCCCATTCTCGGACGCGCCGACGATTCTATCTTTCGTTTTCCCTTTCTTTGCCCCGCGCCGATTTATAAATTGTCGTTTTCTTTTCGAGCCGTAGAATTTGCCTGCGCGGGAACTTCGAATGAGTAGCTTTCAGGTTGATCGGAGACTAGCCGTGTATATTTTAGGAAAATTGAGCCTTTCCGGCAGTTCGCTCATGCGCTACTGTATTTCATTAATTTGCTCGTTCTTGCAACTGCTTTCACGTAAAAAGGGTATACTTTTCAAGTAACTAGAAAACGTTTACTTGTAAATTGTTAATATTTCGTTCGTACGCCGTCTATTTATTAATCAAACCTTAAAGAATCGAAGAAAAACGTTGCCCCAAACGTCTCTCTCTTTCAAGGCGCGAAAATAGCGATAAATCGAAAGCACTCGCGCGTGTGGTCGCGTTTTATACTCCCGCGATACCTCGCGCGCGCGCACCGGCTCGCGTACAGCCGGCGTGTACACATCATAAATTAAACGGAGCCGCGAGAAAGAATGGACCGCTACCACTGCGTTTCATATCGCGCGGCCTCGCGCGCCTCCTGATACCGATCTTTTGCTCGATCCTCATCAATCCTTCCGCCCTTATCTCCGCCGGTGCGCTCTTCTCGCGCGGAAAGTTTCGAGTGTGCTTTCCTCCAGTTCCGAGCACACGTTTTAATCTAATACTCGTCGTAAAGCACATCGCCGAGAGCGCCGCTTCGAAAAATCGGTTTCGACGGGTATCCTTCGACCCGTACGATTTTTCAGGGGCCCTCCCGTATTTATCAATCGGCGAAGCAGCCATTCATTTTCATAATTAATTAAGCCGATTCCATTCATGCCCCGAGTGAACACTTCCCTCCATAAGTTACCCGGACGAATATCTCGACGCATAAATCCCTTCTCGGAATACTCGGGGCTTGGCAGGGGCGTTCTGAGGATCCGCACCACCGCCCTTATATACATTATTCCGCGCTTCTCTCGATTAATTGAAGCTCTCGAGCGAAGCCGAGAAGATTCCCTTCCACCCCCGGCGTCTGTGAAAAGCTCTCTCTCTCTCTCTCTCTCGCTGCGCGCGCTATGAATGCCCTCGTAATTAATCCTTAATGCTCCGCGGTCGCGCGACGAAAAATTCGCCCCGAGTGATGTAGTATCGCGCGCAAGCAAGTGAATCGGCCCATTAATCAGAACGCGCGTACCGAGTTTATATATATACGTTATAAGCTATCGCGCGCTCGCCGCTCCAATTATTTATATGCGCGGACGGCCGGCTGGAGATTCGCCGAGACGATATTATGAATGGGACTTTTTCGCGATGTTTGCCTTTCAGAGGAAAAATGCCGCGTCGGTGTTTTATCGGCCGAGGAGACAGTGCTGAACGCAGCACGGGGAAGCGTAGGAGTTGGTTCCACAAATGAATAGTACTCTGGAGTTGTAAATTATTAACAGTTCAATTAGAAACCGCCGTAAACGCCTTCATCATTCACAATGAACAAATATTTCTTAAGCCCGAAGAATTTAAATTACCGAATGATTAAATTTAAATAGCGTATCGACGTAATTCTCCATCTAATTCAAAAGTGCAATCTATATTGCGCACCTAAGGTTATTTATTATGAAAAAATAGCCGTAATAAATTGAAATAAGTGGCTTCTGTATATAGAAAAGAAATAAAAGCTCTTAACCCAGGCAGCATTACGCAAGAGTCGTAAAATCCAGGTACATCGATAAATAAGTTGCAATAATCCAGTTGCGTACATTTTATTACGCGTATTTATGTCGAAATTGTCTTCGTTATCACTCATAAATCCGAGAAAATTGCGAACCCTCGCAGTTTCGAAGCAGAAAAAAAAAATTGCAGAGTCTCTCCGTGAATCGAGCGTACTGAAAAAAAAAAAAAAAAAAAAAATACGAGCTTATATTCGCGAAACAATCGCAAGCCGCCGAACGCATTGGAATTACGAGAGCAGAAAAGAAGGATCGACGCTAATTCCATCATTCGCGATCTCGATTTCCCGAGTCTCGAAAGTCAATAAAACTGAGACGAGCGCGCGCGCGCGCGCACACACAATTCAATTTCTCCGCGAGCGGGAGCAATATCGATATAAGTAATCAATCCCCCCTCTACGTAGCATCTCTCGCGTGTGCTGCTGCTGCTGCTGCTGCTATTGCTCGCTGTTGCTCGCTGTTGCGGGGAAACATTTCAATCCGCGAGATCGTCAATCGCGGCTGTTTCTCTGTATTCCTTGGTTTCTTCGTTCGCGGAAAAGCGCGGCGATGACGTTGCTCGAGCGGAGAAATCCGCCTTTATTAGATGCCAGGCTGCAATCTGTTGGGAGACTACTGCGTTCGCGAATAATAAGACTTTGAATGAACGCATTTTCCATTTGACAATTGAAGGAGGGACATTTTACTTTCGTTTTTTTTTTTCTTTGTAATAAAAGAAAAACGAGTTAATCTAATAATAACTTGAGGATCGGAAATAAATTCAACTTTTTCGCAATTTTAAAAGCTGTAATAGACAGTTGCAACGACTGCATAAAAAGTCGAAAGATTTAATAACAATTTGTCTATTGATTCGAATGAATTCCTAACTACCTTTTTCCTCTCAGCAAGAAAATCTCTTTTATATTCATCAGTTTCATCATAATTGAAACTAATTGAAATTGCCGAGAGTTTTCCAATTACCAAATCAAGCGGCTCCCTCGTGCGTAAACACATAAAAATCCACCCGGCGCGTCGCGTCGCTGCGATCTCGCGATCGTAAATAATCGACGCTCGCGTCAAGCAGCCCAACGGTTGCGACACTGCCGAGAGTCGACGTTGCGCGACAATGGGGAGCCCGGGGTCCGTAATCGCGTTAGGGGCGCAGCCGAGCGTTATAGAGCGACCCGCTCGCGCCAGCTGATACTCCTTTCCTCGTTCCTTTTTTTTTTTCTTCTTCGCCTTCGGCACGCCGTTTTCAATTCAATTACGTCTCAATGTTAGCTTTGTCCGAGTCTTTTTTTTTAACCTGTTAATTATCGATTATTTAACCGTTTCCGTGACGCAGCCGCCGAGGAAGTTGATTAATTTTTGCGAACAATATCATTTTTTGCGGGTTACAAAAGACACTGATGTATTTAGATGTCAAAAGGAACGCGATGCAAATCAGAGGTAGAAAACTTTCATTCTTTTACATCTACCGTAATTCGATACCAGAAAAAATTCGCAGCCATCATCATCAGGCAATTATGGGCTCGCGTAATAAAAGCAGGAGAATTCGCTTCGCGGCATGTTTTCATTTGGTAGATCGAGAAAATAGATAAGAAAGAAGGCACGGGGGAAAGAATTGCGCACAGACCGAGAGAGAGAGAGAGAGAGAGAGAGAGAGAGAGAGAGAGCAATCGACACAGCGTCGTTAAAACGCACTCACGCACGTGCACTTACGCTTATATTATACCCGTACGCGCCGGCAGCCGCAAGGCAAATAGAGTTTAACAGCCTCTAAACAACCCGAGCCCGTCGCGATATTAGAATAAGCCACTGCTTCTTTTTCACTTTCGTTTGCCCGCCGCGCGCTTCCTGAAACAATGCTCTCTCTCTCTCTCTCCCTCGCGACAACCGACCCTCCCTCCCCCCCAGATTCCGCGGATAAGCCCCGGCAAAATAGAGGCTACGCGGGGCTTAATACTCGCCGATTAACGCGAGCTTCGTCCAAGGGACAGGCCCTTGAGAGGTAATTATTCAGGGTTTAGAGCTCCCTCTCTCTCTCTCTCTCTCTGCCCGGCGGCAATGCCGCACGGTCGCGTGTGCGCGCGCCGCGAGGGATTTGCGTATATCGTCCTTTTTCCGCGCGCGCAGACGTATCGCGAGT
>UCOM01003550.1:0-17133 GCA_900474385.1 Ormyrus pomaceus | reverse complement strand
GGGGGGGGGGGGGGGGGGGGGGGGTCGATCGGGCGAAAAACTTTAATTTTGCGCAACGGTGCGCGGAATATTCGTAAATCCAATGGGGAGCCCGCAATTAGATTAGAATGCGCGACGATTTAGATTCTCGGGCGCCTTTTTTATCTCCCGTCGCGCTACGTGAGTTCTCTCTCGCTCGGGGCTCTTTCTTTCCGCCGAGTTTACGAGGCATTTGATTTAGACGGCGGCGGCGGCGACGCGGGTTTTCGCGTGCGAATCATACACGCGAATATTCGCGGGATTTTGTATTCTAATTCCGCGGCGCTCCGCGCGACTATATCGCGCGCGGTTTGCTGAAATTCTGCTCGAGCCTCGCCGTCGGAAGCGATCGCGATAAGCGAGGGAAACTGGCTCGTCGGCATAAATCCAGCCGCTTATTCGCTTCTTAACGAAAGGGACAGTACTGCTAGACGCAGAATCTACCATCTGCGAGCAGCGAGACAGAGAGAGAGAGAGAGAGGCTGATACAGTCGGCTCTCTATTTTAATGTCTCTCTCTCTCTTTCTCTCTCGGTTCGTGCTTGGATATTTCGCTACTCGAGATGCTTGCGATTTGCAGCTGGCCGTCTTCTTCTCCGCCTCGCGAGAGAGCTTTGTATATAAATATTCTTATGTAATTATGTTATGTGAATAATTGTGAACTTGTTATGAAAGATTTTATGATAATTTATTATGTTGTGCGAGAGGTATCCCCGATTGTGGTCGTGTGTGTGGTCGTTGGATATATATATATGCGTCGGACGAAATGCTATATGCAAATTGCGTAAAGGGAATTATTGAGTAACGCCTATTAGCGCTTTGTCAAAAAATTTGGTAAATGCGGTCGTTGCGAGTATTGCGGTAATGCAAGAGACTCTATCGATTCCTCGAGGATATTGAACTGCTGGTAGCGGAGAGCTTGACTCGTTTCTTCGAGTAAAGAATGTCACCAAAACTTTTTGTAAAACTTGATTCTTATTTGCATTTTCATTCTTCTCCTTTCGCGTTTAATTCTTATAGCCGGTTGCACATTTTTAGCGAACGGAAGATGTCGGTCTCTTACGCAACGTTGACATTCAAGACAACTTTCCCTAAAAACGCTCGACCGCCATTATGTCAACCGAGAAAAAAACCTGTAGTATAAAAAATTTCGCATACATTAATACTGGCCGTTGTGTACATTTCACTTCCACGTGAAACAAAACTTGACGATCGTGTATTTACGCAATCTTGGCAAATAGCTCTAATTTTATTTGGTAAAACGAGCCAGTACAGCTTTTTTATTACACCAATTTGCATTGGTATAATAAAAAAAGCAAAAAAAAAAACATATATTTTTATTGCAGCTCTGCAAATAAATTTGTAAAATTTATTTAATGCGCAAAGCAAATATATGTTAAATTGCCGTACTCCATTCATGAATCTTGCAATAAAAACTATATAATATTACAAGCATACAAATAAACTATTTTATAATTTATCATTCCACAAAATTTTTAATCGCGCGCAACATTCGAACAACACACGGCAAAATAAAATTACGAAACGTGCACAAAAAGCCGATGAAAAATGAAGGCGGCCGATGTGGCAAGAAGGAACTAAGAAACATCTTTAATAACGGGCTGCAAGGATAATAACAGAACACGTCGTCCTTTTGCGGTATCTTTACGCGCCCGGTCATATAACTCTCGAGTTATCTTTAAAGAGCGCCGAATTTACCCAGACTATTATATTGATTTAACGTGTATTGTGCCAGGAAGCGGATGTTGATTTTGCCTCAATTACCCTAATCGAGACGCGGCGAATGTTATCTTAGCTCTCGTTTCTTTTTTCTAATCGTCCGATCGGAACAGAGGGCGATGACGTTCGCTTATCTCTTTCTTTTTTCTTTCGGAATCGTTACACATTTATCACGACGGTATTTGCCAAGAGTCAACATTATGACTCTACTAAATCCGACGTCTGAAATAAACTCTTTGATTCTTTCTTTTTTTTATCCGGGGAATGTTAAGTATGCTTTGTATACAAATAAGGCGGTCGCTCGGCAGAGCTGATTTTGCAAATTTATTAAATATCCCCGCGCGGTCCGCAGGTGTGTCAACCTTCACTTTTTCTAATAAACATTAGTCATTGTCAAGACAAAGCGGATATTTCGCGTAAAATATGAATGGGGGCAGTCTCGCTTCCAATGTGATTCAGACCTCTGATTTCACCCGGAGTTGAGCGGAGCACTTGTCTGCGGCTGACAATATTTATTGCGACAATTTGCTCCGTATCGACGAGTGATTTATCTTTAAAAAATCTGGGCTGCAATTTTTAGGCCTTTTTCGCGCGCAAACTTTTCAAATGACTTTTATTTTTCGAATAAATGTATCTCGTTGAAAATGGTGATAAATGTTTCGTTCCGAGTAATATCCACGTTTCTAGCATTCCTACAATTTCTTCTCGTATATAAACTCTATTAGTTTTTCGCCGAAACGGTACAATACTAATGAGAAATATGATCGTAGGCGTTATTGTGTTAGATTTCTAACATAAATAATTCATTAATTCAGCTCTCTCGACCGGCTATATTCAAAAGAGAGGCCCCCACAAAAAGTTTCAGTCCGAAAAAATTCGATCCAGGACCAACATCGAAAATTAAACGGCTCGATTAGAAACTGTTCCGATTGATGAATGGTTTTTAAAAGCCGCGCGCGCGTCGCTCGTAAACATCATTCATCAAAAGGCCGACTCGCGCAGCGCGTTAAAGGAAACCGCACTTTAATACCGATGACCCACACTTGGCGCCCCGAGAGGAAGCTCCCGAGTCAAAAAGAAGAATGGAGAGAGGCTCGAGCGAGAATAATTAACGCTCGTAACCGTTTCACGAGCGGCTGCGGTTCCTCCTTCTGCCCAGCTTCCATAAAATTGCAAAACCTCGCGTAACCCCGGCTGTGTATGTTTAGCAGCCACTGGCCTTTGCGAAAAAAATTATCCGCGGACTTTTTTGCATGCTCAAGGGCTTGATGCACAAACTATGTCCGACCGAGGTTCCCGAGCGGAGCGACGAGGCGGAAATGCGGAAAATTTTATAAGCAGTTTTTAGGAGTCGAGAGCAAACGAGTGCAAAGGATGTTTCGTGGATGCCTTTTACTTTGCGAGGCTGATGAGACAATGATGCAAAAAACGTGGTAAATGTTATATTTATATATGCGTTATAATTTTGCCAAAAAGAAATTAAAAACAAAATTTTTTAAAAGACGCGGGTAGAGCAGTTACGATTTTTTAGTATATAACGCAAGAAAATTTTATGGATCGTCCGTGATTGCCTCTTTCATCGGCAAAAAATGGTAAACGTTGCGTTCATATAGGCATATGACGGCGCATCGCCACGGTTTAGACAAACTCACGAATTTATACCGTCAAGTTTATCACCTTTCGCCCCTTAAACTGCAAAAAAAATAGACGCTTTTATAGATTAATAAATCCGCGTTACGACATTTTAAAGTCGATGCCTCGGCGAACCTTTTGAACGAACATCCACGAAGAGAATTTTCCCATAAAAATTACCTGGGCCGCATCTGCAGTTCAATTTACTCGCTTTAGTTGAAGATGGGATATTATGACATTTCCCATGTTTATTGCCACTGCGCTTTTATGTAGCAAATCGCGATTTACGCGCCATCGGAAGAAATCGAGTTAATAGTAATAATTTTCTAATACTTAAACGAGCTTTAAAAATTAATAACAAAAGTATAAATCGCGCGTGAATCTCCCGAAAACAGGATTATTCAATCGACGCGACATTCAACGCGTCGTTAAAAAGAGCGCCGAGACCGTTTGCGCAACGCGGCCGCGCGTCTCTCGAAAAAGAGCCAAGAGCGAAAAGCAAACAAGGAGTAATCGGAGAGTCGTAAAAGCACGTGCAAATATCCCGCGCGCGCGCGTAAAAGTGAAAGGTCAAAGGGATATACGTATACAGGAACGCGCGCCATCGCCGCCTCGCCGTCTCTCTCAATGGAAACAGAGACGTTCCCCGCGGGAAAAAAGCAGCCCGGAGAGAGAGGGCCGCGTTTGATAAGAAGAACCGCGGGCGAAAAAAAGAACAAACAGAGCCCCGATGCGTGGCGGCGGCGCAGCGGAGGGATAATAGGCGCGCGCGCACCGGGCGAGTATACGTGTGTGCACCGAGGAGCCGCGGCTCTCACTTTCACGGAGTCACCGTGACCGAGATAAAGATGCTCTCCGGGAGGAGAGAGAGAGAGAGAGAGAGAGAGCCTGACCATTACTCGGCGCGAGCTGAGGCCTTACTATACATGGATATCGACCCTCGAGTCGTCGTCGGAGAGCGACACACACGGACTGCTGCAGGCGCGTGCACCCACCGCGCGGGGACATTTTTTACGCGCCTTGTACTCCTCGAGAGTACTTAGCGAAGTTCGTTGGGAATTCCGAGGCGCGTCTTGGCTTTACTGCCCGGATGGTTATGGGCGAAACTTGCATTATTCATGCGACGAGCGCGCGCTTTTTCGCTATTTTTCGCAAAACTCTTCTATTTCATGTAGAAAAGCGTGTGGAAATACGGCGATTTGGTTGAAGCGACGCGTCCGCAGGCCGTTTGCGTGCAAATTTAGGAGCGGGCTTGCGCTCGCGTCGCGAGTAAATAATATCGCGTTTCACCGGGCCCGAGCGAGTAATTAAATTACAATTACGCCGCTAATGCGCGCTTATTGCAATAGAGCGATTACAGCTCCGCCTCTAACGAAAGCGTAATGTAACCTCGCTAACAAACGGCTACGACGACGGACCCGCCGTTAATTACGCGGCGAATCGCTATACATATATCGGGTGCCGAGCCGCGCGGCTAATTACAGAAATATTCCCGCGGCTAACGAGGCGGAGGCCGCCGAAACCGTCCGTAAATCGCAGCCGACTTCTCTCTGGCGCGAAACAAAAAAAAATAAAAAAAAAAGGCGCGAGGCGACGCCGCGCTTTTATCGATCAATCGAACGCGCGGCGAGTCGTAATTCGCGCCGCGCGGCGGATCGGCCGAGCCTTAATTACGGGGAGGACGACGCCATCGCCGCCGCGGCTTCCCTCCGCGGCGAAATGTATTATAATGGCGCGGGCTAATAACGCCGCCGATTCTTTGTGCGAGTATTTATGCGTAACGGCGAGCTTGAAAATTGCTGTTTGCTCGATCGGGAAGAGCATTTTCGACGGTGCGTCGGTGTGAGGTTCGAGCCGTTTTACGAACATTAAATAATGAAATGAGTTATTTTCTCAACCCAAAAAGGTGTTATTTACTTTGTTAATGATCGAACAAAGTTGAGGAGCACGGCAGGCGAGATTATCCTAATAAAACTATTATAATTCACGGCGGCGAAAACAAAAAAAAAAGGGGTCATTAATCGACGCGGTGCCCCTCTCGCGCATCTCACAAGTCAATCGCGCCGCTTTAACACTCCGATGATTATCTCGATTAAGACCCGTGCGAGTTTTGTCGTGGGTAATTGCCGGCGACTGTGGGTAAACGGAAACGTCGACCTGTCAAATATACTTCTTCCCCCTCCCCCCCTCCTCTCTCTCTCTTTCTCACCGATTATTGATGGGGTGAGAGAGCGGCGATTAAAGAGATTTTAGGCGATGGCTACACTTGTGAAGCGCGAAGAATGTCAAGCACGTTAGAAGGCGGCTTTTTTTTTCGTCAGGCCGACACGGACAACGGAAGATTGATGTGTCTACAGCGGCGTAAATTCCGAAACGGTACAATTAGGCGTCTTTCGCGCGTGTTGACTTTATTATCGGCCCCGAAACCGTTCGTCCGCAGAATTTGCACACTACGCGTATTTCTGTAGAGCCGCGATTCTTTGTACGCCGCTGAAATTAAAATCCGCCGCGGAAAAATTATGTAAAACGACGCCGTCACTGTTATCTCTTCGCGGTAAAACAGCCTGAAATTTTCCGCAGGTGTTAAAATAAGACATATCTCTCTCTCGAGAGAGAGAGCGCAAACAGCCTCCTTTCCTGCGAAACGCAGCCCGTAATAATTGCGCAGCCATACCACACGGAAAAGTATGAACATTTGCGCGCGAAAAGAAAATTACCAACTAAGCGCCTTTACGTAAGGCTCCCACATTTTAACCAATATATCCCAGCAGAGTCGAAACAAAACCGTTCCCGAGAGCTGAAAATCTCGAAGCAACGAGTATTATAACATGTAAGAATCCCGTAACGGGGATCGGCGGAAAGCAAACGCTCTCTCAAACAAAAAAAAAAAAGAAAAGAAGAGCCGCTCTCTCTCTCTCTCCCGCGTAATACTGACGTAAAGCCGCGGCGCGCACGAAGCTCTCTCGCGCTCCTTGCACGCACTGCGGTCGCGCGTCAGCTCGTCGGCGAAATTGAAAGTGGATTCGCCGGAGATTTGCCTTACGCGGCGTTCGGCGCTCGCGAGAGAGCCCTATATGGAAGCTGTACCGCGTATCCGCTCGGATCTCTCTCTCTCTCTCTCTCTCTCTCTCTCTCTGTGGCCTCGTTTGCATGTGCGCCGCGCGCCGCGTGTGAATTTTCCCGTGGAGCGCAGAGTGCAGGCTCCTCTTCGCAATGCCGGGTATCGCGATTTTCCCCGGCGGCCGCGCCGCCGCTGCTCCTTATTGCTTTTCCTCCGAGGAGAGAGCTCCGATGTGTGTGTACGGCGATCCGCCTCGCGCGCGCATTTTGCGCAATTCCGATGATGAATTATTATCATTAAGCTCTCGTGTGCCGACGAGGAGCTCCGCGTGTATATCGATCGAGGCTTGATTTATCCGGGGAAGGAGTTTACCAGCTGTCTATTAGCTCTCTTATTTACATAGATCGTTATTCGTTCGAAAGCAGGTGATACTTTTACGGGAATTCGGATTGCGATAACGAAGTAATTAATATATCGCGTTCCATTCGGCGATTGTGCAACGGGGTAACGAGTCGTCCACGGAAATTAATAGCGTTTCGAGGCAATTTAAAATTTTTATAAAACTTTGTCGCTAAACTAATTGGTTATATATCGAAGAGTCGAGAGCCTCGCGAATCGGCAAATTTAAAGGACGGTGTAAAAGCCAATTTCCCGACTCGTATACTCGTAAAATTGTGCGCCTCGCGCATTTACCAGAGAAAGGTCGAATCGCCTCGAAAACTATCTCTCTCTCTCGAGACAAAGAAGCTCTCGAATCCGAGCGGCGACCAATATTCCGCATATATCCAGGTTGGCGCCATCCGTTATGTACGAGCGCAACTCGATCCTCGGCAAGAAAGGATATACGCCGCTCTTCGAAAAAAAAGGAGGGAATAATGCTCGTGCGCGCGTTGCGTCGGCCGTCGCGGCCAATATTCGTGCGGCGGTGACGGGTATCCGCGACATTGTAGGTCGCGATCCCCCCCCCCACGATTTCCTCGGCGCGCTCCGAAATGAGTTAATTATTCCACGATACGTCGTGGAATGATCGTCGTCGCGCGCTTAATATAACCTGTGCACACCGCTCGTGCAGAGCCGGTACAGAGAGGCTTTCTCGGGGTCCACGATACGAGGGACCGATAAAACTGGAACAATGCGCGGCGAGCTTCGGGCTCTGACTCACGCGGCCATCACCTCGTCGACACCCCGAAATGTTACAAAGTTTTTGCACTTTTCGATAATTAATCGGCGAGTCCGCGTCGAAGCCTTGGGAGCGGAATATTTTTTTTGGTTTTTGTTTGTTTGTAATGATCGAACGGGGAAAGGTTTTGAGCTGCAATTATGAAGCTTAAATTGTTTTTACTTAATTTCTGTCGATATATAACGCGTTTTGTGCTGCGGTCTGGTGCTATAAATCATTGTATGGAAACTATCATTAAGCTGAAATCTGCGTTCTAAGAATAATTTCTGGGTAACGAGTTTGTAAATGGTCGAATTTAAGAATTAGACTCTGAAACTTTTACAGCGGCAGTTTCCGGTTCTGAAGCTTTTAGCCGAAACCAGATATTATAATTATCAACTTCACCGCAACCAGACACTTTCAACGGCGAAAAAGTCGAAAACCCAATGCGGCAAATCACATTCCTTCGCCGAGTATTGAAAATGGTAAAAAAGCAAGGCTTGAAACAAAAAAAAATCGGCAGGCGGCGCACAAGAGACTTGGCGCGATTGCATGTAACCGAAGGGGCGACGTTCACACGGCACTAATTCACGGCTCTCTCTCCCTCTCTCAAGAGAGAGAGAGAGAGAGAGAGAGAGAGAGAGCAAAACGGAACCGACTTTCGATATTGCACCTTCACCTGTGCACGTTGCCGCGACTACCGCGAGAGCGGCCTGCACGCCTCTGGGGGCCGCTCACCGTGGAATATCGACCTGCTCGTGATACGAGTATCTCCGTCGGGGTTGCCACAGTGCGATCCGAGCCCTAGATTTTGCTCCCCGGGAACTCGAGCGCCAAGCGCGGCCTTTTTTTTCTTTTTTTTTTTTGCTTTTCTTTCTCATCGAAGATATTTGATGTTTTATGTAAAGTGGGAAAAGCCGCGGCGCACGGCGCCTTTTTCCTATACTACTCCTAATGCATAATTGAATTTTGCGCTCATTGTCTTTTCTTGTACTGATTTCATTAGCGTTTTTTTCCCAAAGCCGCGTGTGTTCGCTGCCCGCTTATCAGCCGTGATCCGTTTGGGACTGCGGTGTATTAAATGCATCGGCATGTAAAGAATGGACTCGAATCTGTTTTTTTTTTTTTTTTTTAAATTATTTAACAGATAAAATCTGTTGAGTTTCATAAATGACAAAATGGTTATTTATGACGCGGGTATTTTCGTGTATATATGTCAGGCGTCGGTGCTGCTGTGTTAATCTTTTAAAATAATTTATTTTGAACATTTTTTTTCTGTTAAAAACCAATATATATTTAAATTTTTATTTGTCGTACATCAATTTTCAATCGAATACCAGCTCTACAATTCACGATTAATGGACCGTAAAAAGAGAAATATTAAGCAGTTTTACGCGCGTTTTGGTCGACTCAAAATTTTGATGGCCGAATTCAATATTGAAATTAATGTAATATCCATAATATTACTGATTGCATCGTGGAAATTGAACTCTTTAAATTCATATAATTACAATCCGCTGCAATTACGCGTGATTGTTTTAGCATTTTCCATAAGAGTTTAATCACATACGTAATTAATATACGCAAAGTTTTAATGAAATAAGCAAACTAATTGAAGAAATTACTCCAGTAAATTGTGCGCAGCCTAAAACTGACGAGGCATTTCCCAATCTTGACTTTTACTACCGTATATATAAAGTCTGGTTTATAGCCATGAGAATTTCCACGATTGTAAAGACGATTAAAATTCTTCCTGACAATCGCAGCACCACCGTTTTACTTTGCGGCGAATGATAATTCGGCTAAACAAAAAAAAGTTCGCAACAATTCCACGACGATTGTCCCGGAGAAAGACTCTCGAGCTATTAATGATTCTCAAACTGAAAAAAAGGATGCAGCCCATTTTAATAAAAATTTCTTTCTCCTCTGTTACAGGTAAGGAATCGTACAATCCACTTTATTCCGTGTAAGCCAATAGCTCTCTTTATAAGGTAAGCGAATTTTTCCGAAACGGTCCGATTTTCTGCGCCGGGTAATCTACCAAGTTTAACTCGCACACACACATACACACACACACACACACACACGCCGCGCCGCTAAAACGTATATCTGGCATCGTCGGCTTTTTCATTGACCTCCTTCTAAAAATAGCCTCGCTAGGCTGTGCGCTATGAGAAAACGTCAATTACACGAGCTACTTGTCGATAACAGTATGATCTGCTATCCCCAGGCCCATAAATATCGAATCCCCCCCCCCCTCCCTCCCCTTCCCCTCGCGGCGGAGGAAGGCTTTCGAGCCTTCGCGCTCTTTTCTCCACATGCACGTATATCTGTTATACAAATACAAGCGTATATGTATAAGACGAGAGCGAGCGAAATTCATCCACACGTATATATTCCGCGGCCGCATTGTATCTCGTTGCGGAATCGAGAGTCGAGGGAGGTCAAGGGTCGGCGTTGTTCGCGGAATTGCTTTATTTAATAAGTGCTCTGAAAGCTTGATGTAGGAGAGAAGGGGAGGGGGGGAGGAGGAGGAGGAGGGTGTTAATAACGGAGAGATCTCTCTCGCGCTTTGCTTTACTGGCATCGGCCCGTTCAGGGGGGGATCCTCGGGGGAAATCTCACTTTCTTCGAGAGCCGAGAGCCGAGAGAGAGGCTTCTTCTTTATGAATTGCCTGCATTAGGAATTGGGTGTAAAAGGTTTTATTAGGATCGCTCCGTCGTCGCTTTTAAAAGGTGGTATATGCCAGATGATGAATTTGATTTGAAATTTTCAAAGTGCCCTTTTTTTCTGCGATCGAAGGTTGATTAATTTTTAATGTGTACATGCTTTTGACAATATTTTGACCATACAGTATTATTATACACGAAATTATAGGCATTTCGTATCAGTAAGTAAAAAAGTGGCCGATAATTGTAAGGTGCGCGGTGATTTATAAATAGATTGTAAACGTCTTTCACAACGCGCTAAAGTATTGCTTCCACTTCGAAGTGTACACAGCCGTTTCTAATTATTAAATCGTAACTTGGCCAATTTTTTAAATCGGCTAATTCGACCCGACGCTTCCCAGGCAATTTTCGGAATTCATTAACCGATGTGTGGTAGCAATAACGTTTGATCTACTGCTAAATGCTTCGCGTTTAACACGCACTGCTCCGCGGCCTCTCCGCGCAAATCAGAGATGACGAGTCTGAAGATTGCAGAGATGTATTGCAACGAATCGAGAGGAGATTTTTCAATCGGACCAATTAAAAACCGCAATATTGGCTTTGCTCGGTAACTCTCGAGGATTTCAGAGATGAATCTTGCACAGCCTCGGGCTTTTGATTAAGAAAACTTGGTAACTTCCATAATTTTTCCGAAATGATAACGCAATTCCAAGAATCTTGACTCTTGAAACTGTTTTACAAAACTACTAAATCTGCAGTCTGGTACCACTATTCATACATCAGGAAAAAGGGAACAACGTCCTTCGCCAAATACATCGCCACCATCCGGCATTCGACGGAAAACCCGAATCGTTCGGAACAGGCTAAAAAAGAAAAGGTGCGTAAACGCGTTGCGCGCTCAAGTTTTCGGGCCTGACGGAGTCGCGAGCGCGAAAGCGGCGGCTTGATATAACGGACCGGCTCTTGGCCCCGTTACGAAACGTTCGCCCTTTTTCGCGAACTGGCGCATTGCACACACGGTATATATACGTCGTCGCTCTCCGCTTCGGTGTGTGTGTGTGCGCGCGCGCGAGTTCTACGTTTCGAGAGCGCGAGAGATCGGCCGGATCAGATAAGGCGAAACTAGCGGCGGCGGCGGTGGCAGCGCCGGTAGCGCGAGATAATCCGTGAGAGCGATATGCCCACCTAAATGGATCCAGGTGAGATATACTCTCTCCTCTCTCTCTCTCTCTCTCTGCCGCCGCCGCTGCCGAAAAACGCACCAGAAAAGGCCTATACACCAGATCGTGCCTGCTACTTGTCCGCGCCGCGCTCCATTGATCGGCGATCGGCGGCCGCGCGGAGGAGAGAGTCCGCCGATAGGGATCTGATGTGTGCCCACGGCGGCTCTTAATTGCTCTGCTTTTGGGAATTTTCTAGCCGCGCGCCTCTACTTGTTAGCGGTATATTGCCGCCAGCCGCGGGGGGGAAAAATGCCCCGTTAACAGGGGGGGAGAGAGAGCAGAACAATGAGCGCGCGGTTGCTCTGGTGCCGCTGCTAATTATTATGATATTACGAGAATGTGAAAGTATATAAAAGGGAGGAGGGGAAGAAAGCATTTTTTGCGCCGCGCGCGGTTTCTTTCCCGGGGCACCGCGCGAGTTCCCCGTTTTGTAATAATTGATTATGTACCGAGGAAACGCGGCTAATTAACGGACTTGTTACCTACGCTCGTTTTCCCCGCCGAGGTAATAAAAAGTATTAAATTTATCAAGTGTTTACCACTGTTCTCCGGCCCTTTGTAAACTCGCGCGCGCGATTTCGCGGGAATTTTTTTCAGTACTTGTTCAATGTATTATGTATATATTTGCGTGGAGCGTCCAAAGTAAATGCATAATTTTTCGCCGAGATAAGTATGTATAAGCGGCGTCACGTGTGACTTTGCTCACCTTCACCGTCTTTTACAGTCACTATAATTAGAGATAATCGCGGTCTTTAAGGCAGCGATCTACATAAAAAATAAATAGAGCGCCATTTGCATTTTCTTTTTTCATCGTGTCCGCCGGCAGCTCGCCGCGGCCGATATCGAAAGACCCGATTGAACAAACAGCGGCAACTGGTAGAAAAAAATCTATGTATAAATCACGCATCCAATTATAGAATTTACTCCCCGCGAGCGCAAATCACATTTCGAACGCGACCCAACGTTATTTCATCGCGGCCCCCGTAAAAATGATCCCCGCGCCGCGCCTCTCGCCTCGCTCGCCTTTTCGTCGTACAAGCCGGTCGGGTCGCTCGCGAGTTTAGGCTCTCCGCAGTGCGCCGGTGGTTTACCGGGGCGCCCGCAGCGGCCGCCGTAAAATTCAGAACCGGACAATGGCATAAATTAGATTGGCCGCCGCCGCAGTCACGCCGCGGAAAACGGGCCGATTTGCAAAATACTCGAGCGGTCCGCGGCCGCTGCGAGTTATAATACTTTCGATTGCCTGTAGGTTAGTATATACTCCGCGTTCGACTCTTGTGGGGAGGGGAAAAAAGTGTAAATTGCCGCTGGATAAGTGTGCCCCCGCGCGCGCGGAACGGCAGCGCTGGGTAATAATTGAAACGAGAACCGAGTGATTTTGGTACGCTAAACGTTCGTTTTAATTATTGCGAAGCGAGAAAAAATCTAACGAGTTTTTGCAACGACTGCGTAGTATTTAGCAGCAAAGATAATAATTTAAAAAATTCAGGTATTACAGATACAAAACTTGTACATTCTCGAGAAAAAGCGCCTCTTCTTCTCGAGCTCTCGATAAAAGCTCCGACGAATAATATCGGTCGCAGCTCTTGTACACCTACGAGGCGTTAAAAATAGGCGAAAATCCGTGGGTCGACATCGCGGCCCGCGCAGCGCTCGGACACTCCTGGGCATCGCGGCGAAGGCCGCGACGGCGATCGTCGCCCGGCGCTGCCTACATCTTTATTATCGAGTGCGCGCGCTCGATTTCCCAATCGTGCGCACACTTGTGCGTGTACGTATATATGTACAGTCGGGAAGGGGGAGAAAAAAAGAAAAAAAAAAGACCGCCGCTCGGCCGTAATTGCGAAACGGAAGGCAAATTAGTACTCTCCCGGCGAGGATTATTAACGCGAGGTGTTAAAACGGTTTTCGCAATGTTTAAACATTATTTTTGCGCGCTTTGCGAGGATGGAAAGGTCGCGCGCGCGGCTGCTGCGGTTTTTTTATGCATATACACATTCAAATGGCTTTTTGCAAAGGTGCAGAAAACTCGGCTGGGAAAAGTGATGTTTCTTTTTACGAAACATCGAGGGTGCAGAAACGTCAGACTCGTTGCAAACAGTACATAAACTGTAAAGATCGTTTCCGCACGGATAATCGCAGAATTCGCGGGTATCTCATACTTTCCCAGTGAAAAAGGTCAACCGCGCTATAAGCAGCTTTCCAAAAAAAGGTAGCCAGGTTCGTCCAAAACTCAGCCGATCCCGATGCACAAGCACAGACACACACCCAGCGATCTCGCCTCGATAAAGTGAAGATCTCACTCGCGATATAATATGTATACGCGAGAGAGAGCACGCGGACTTGCGCGCGCACAAATAACCCCATTGAAAATCGCGAGCTCGCGCGTGTAAGCTGTCAATTACATAAGGCCCCGCGCGCGCGCAAGCGGCTCTTCTTTAAGCCCCGAGCTCCGGCTCTCGCGTTCTTTCCTGCACCGGCTTCATAAAATATATCTCGCGAGGGACCTCGCCTCCCGTGCGCCGTGTATATAATATATCCTCTCGCGTTTTAACAAATCGCCGCGGCCGAGTTTTATAATATCGATTATATATATCGGGGCGGTGGAGCGACCGGCCGCGGATCGCCGCGGTTGCGGCAACCCGCGCAGCGCCACATGGGAATATGGGGGATTGTATTCTTTCGAACTCTCCTGTATGTGTATTACAGTCGTGTGTGTGCGTGAGTCGATCTTGCGAAAGATTTTCACTCCCACACCTGCTGCTGCTGCTGCCGCGGCGTTTTTTCGCTGCTTTATTATTCTCTCTTTCAAAGCTGGACGAATGATTGCCGGGGCTCGTCGAGCGGGAGAGCAGTTTGTCTTGTAGATTGCCGGGTTGAATAGTAATTAATCAAAATATTGATGTATTCGCGAGGCTTTTCCACGGGGAAAAGGTATACGTAATGGACGATTTTCGTCTGTTTTTTTTTTCCTAGTTCATTCGATACCTAAAGTGCGAGAGTTCAAAAAGTATATATAGTGTTTCGACCACTTTATTTCTAAAACCCCATTACGTATATCGATCCGCGCCGAAGCTCGATCGAGGAGCAGCGGCAATATTTCTTCTATTTCTTAATCTCCATATATTTTTTCCTTCGGCCGCATTATCTTTCTCAGAAGTCTCTCTCTCTCTCGCGCGCGCGCCTTAATGGCTAAGAGTTTTAGAATTTTTCCCCGTCGGCCGCAGATAACGATTTTATCTGCCTCCATTCATCCGCGGTGTATATATAAGTTTCCCTCCTAACTTTTTCGCATTCCTCGATCCAATATTTACTACCGACCATCTCTCGACAAAGCGAACCAGCACCACCACCACCACCACCCAGAAGCAAATCCGACTTACAGTGGCATCCATCGATATTCGTTAAATTAGTTCCACCAGTAGGCCGAGTCGGGTAGCCGCGCGAGAGAGAGAGAGAAAGAAAAAGCATGCACCTCGCTCGCAGCTCGTACACCGCAACGGCTCTCCGAGATAAATCCCTCGTCCGCGTCTCGGGCGGCTGGATTTTTCGCGCGCGCGGGGCCCGGCGCAGAAGGTAGCTCATGCATCATACATGGCGGGGCCCCGCGCGAGGAGGGGGAGCCAGCATTGAGAAAGAATTTAACGGACCTCACAATGGCTCGAGCCCATAACCTCGCCCAACTCGCGCGCGCTGCATCACTCTCTCTCTCTCTCTCTCTCTCTCGGCGCGCGCGGCGTCAGGTATACACGCCCACGCGACCTCCGCAACGCCCGGCAAGGTGCACGCCGGCCGCCGAGCGGAGCGCGCGCGCGGGCCTTTTCGAAACGCGCTTCTCTCCGCGGCGGCGGGTAATTTATGCACTTGTGCTCGTTTCTGCGCGCGTACGAGCGAGCTTCGTTTTAGCCGACGCGGTGACGCTGCGGACAGTGGAAGATTTGGACGAACGCTGGCTCGTATATAACTCGCGTGGAGTATCTGCAAGCTTCTCGACTTTTTATCAGCCCGGGACACTCCATTTGGCTAACTAAAGGGAATATTTTCCTCTCTCGCCGGTCAGCGGTAATGGAAATAAAAGCCGCAAGCGCAAGAGAGTCGCTCTCGTTAATGAAACGAAATGAAACGGAAGGGCCAGGCGGCAACTAGAGCGGAAAGAGAGGACATCGATACCCTCGGCGGCCGCAGTCCGCAGAATGAACTCCGATCGAAGTATCGAATCATCCGACGTATTGAGTATGCTCAAGGTGTCCGCCGATTGCTCAACCCCGCCGCGCGTCGTGCGCGAGAATCAATCTCCCGCCGCTGGAAAAGGAGCTCCCCTCGTCGTCGCCGCCGCGGAACTCGTGCCTTAATAGTCTAATTAAAGCCTCAACGATCCGGAGCTAAAAAAAAGGGGGAAGCAGCGGGGGATTGATTTACAATGGTCGGCGGAGGGACGTTATACACACACTCTCGAATTCCATTAAGCGCGCGCTGGCTCCCCGAGTCGCCGAGTGAGAACACGTGCATTAGTCGGCTGCGCGCGCACTGCAATTAACCGTTGACATTCGCGGCTGGGTATATACGTATATATATACTATAGGAGCCCCGGTAAGATACAGATTTTTATCCCGCGACGGCGCGCGGGGCTTGTTTATTCATGTGCGCAGCCTCTCTTGCGTAATGTGTATATATATATACGAACGCTCGAGAGCCGAACGCGCGAAAACAAAAAGGCGCGAGATTATTATTCATAAGGCCGAGGGAGCGCTGCGCGCGCCTTTTCTTCCTCGCTTCTGAAAGAAACGCGGCTCGCGGAAAAAGATGTGTCTAAAAAGGCGGGTAATACCTGTGTTTATTTACACGCGCTTATACACACCCGACCGCAGAGGCTGGAAATGGCAAAATTTCGATGAATTTCGAGCCCGTTCCTTTTCAACAACCTCCTCGAGAGACTTAGCTATAAACTGCTGGCGAATAAGAACTCGTCAATTTTGCCGACGAGGACGTAACGTATCGGAATATTTTTTCGTTCGCATATATATCCCGTCGCAATTAGTTTTACGCGATGCCCGCTAATTAAAAGCCCGCTATCGACATTTATTACCGCTCGATTTTATCGCCGCCCGGCCCGTTCGGGGAGCTTTTGCGCAACACTGCGCGGGGGGGCAGCCGCGTTAACTCACATTTTCCACGAGAGCCTTACGCGCTTTCATTGATATACATTCGGCCTCCGTTCTTTTTTTCTCCGCGAGAGCGGAGATTTATGCGCCTCCGTGCGCACGGTTGGCCGACCTTTGCGCGGCGCAGTTTTCCTTTCGTTTTCGCTGCGTGCATAATACGCGGGCAGGCGCGATTAACCTCCGCGAGCGCCCCGGCTGGGAAGGACGTCAGTCTTTCGCGGGAGCCGCGCGACTTTTAGCGACGCACTTCCTTTCTCGAAAGTAGTTTGAGCTGCGCAGAAATGATGGATATGTCGCGCGCGGGTTTTTAAACGATTTTGCGCGGCTGCGCAACGCGGCTGCTTATGATTTAACTACTTTAACTTCTCGAGAATTCTCTCGCCGGGCTGCTGTGTGCGGTGGTGCCATTAAGCTTGATAGTTTTTTCTTTTTTTTTTTTTTTTTTTTTTTTTTTGGCTTTGGGGTTTTT